>ONZH01013965.1:0-267608 GCA_900303285.1 Rhinella marina | reverse complement strand
TTTTCTGGATCAAGCGGTAGATGATATTGGTAGCAAATGACTTGGTTGTATTGTGTGACGTACAGAAAGTGTCACCTGGACAGTATATACAGATGGGAGCGAATGTGCTGAACTGTGACACACAGTAAGGTTACACAAAGCTGAGTAAAATGGATTTGTATCACTGAGCTAAAACAACTGAAAAAATAATTTTTTTAATATTTTGTTTTTTATATTTTTTTTAAAATTTGTTTTTTTGGGAACGTAACGTGCAGGAACTATGGTAGGACTGACTGACACCCTGTTAACGGTGGCTATTTAGTCTGCGACCCAGAGAGATGTCGCACAGAGAGTTTTCTGGATCGAGCGGTAGATGATATAGGTAGCAAATGACTTGGTTGTATTGTGTGACGTACAGAAAGTGTCACCTGGACAGTATATACGGATGGGAGAGAATGTGCTGAACTGTGACACACAGAAAGGTTACACAAAGCCGAGTAAAATGGATTTGTATCACTGAGCTAAAACAACTGAAAAAATATTTTTTTTTTTATATTTTGTTTTTTTATATTTTTTTTACAATTTTGTTTTTTTGGGAACGTAACGTGCAGGAACTATGGTAGGACTGACTGACACCCTGTTAACGGTGGCTATTTAGTCTGCGACCCAGACAAATGTCGCACAGAGAATTTTCTGGATCAAGCGGTAGATGATATTGGTAGCAAATGACTTGGTTGTATTGTGTGACGTACAGAAAGTGTCACCTGGACAGTATATACGGATGGGAGCGAATGTGCTGAACTGTTACACACAGTAAGGTTACACAAAGCTGAGTAAAATGGATTTGTATCACTGAGCTAAAACAACTGAAAAAATTATTTTATTTTTTTTATATTTTGTTTTTTTGGGAACGTGACGTGCAAGAACTATGGTAGAACTCACTGACACCCTGTTAACGGTGACTATTTAGTCTGCGACCCAGACAAATGTTGCACAGAGAGTTTTCTGGATCGAGCGGTAGATGATATTGGTAGCAAATGACTTGGTTGTATTGTGTGACGTACAGAAAGTGTCACCTGGACAGTATATACGGATGGGAGCGAATGTGCTGAACTGTTACACACAGTAAGGTTACACAAAGCTGAGTAAAATGGATTTGTATCACTGAGCTAAAACAACTGAAAAAATTATTTTATTTTTTTTATATTTTGTTTTTTTGGGAACGTGACGTGCAAGAACTATGGTAGAACTCACTGACACCCTGTTAACGGTGACTATTTAGTCTGCGACCCAGACAAATGTTGCACAGAGAGTTTTCTGGATCAAGCTGTAGATGATATTGGTAGCAAATGACTTGGTTGTATTCTGTGACGTACAGAAAGTGTCACCTGGACAGTATATATGGATTGAAGTGAGTCAGTGCTGAACTGTGACACACAGGAATGGTTCCACAGTGCTGTGTGCAATGGATTTGTATCACTGAGATAGAACAATAAAAAAAAACAGGGTTAGATATGGCGATAGCTGCACTACTAGTACCAGCCAGCCAAGTGACAAAAATAATAAAATAAAATGTCTTCTAGCCCTTAGAAGGGCTGTTGGGTTCTTTGTGGGTGATCCCTGCCTAACAGACAACTAAATGCAGGCCCTAACACTGTCCCTGAAAGGCAGCAGCTCTATCCCTAACGACATCCAGACGGCATCTGAGCCGAGCACCGCGGCCAGTCACTAGTATATTCCAGGGTCACCTGATCAGGCCAGCCAACCCCTGCTATCGACATGTAAGGGCCCCACGTGATGCTGGGTGTACCACAGAGTCTCCTGGCTTGTGATTGGCTGTGTTTTTAGGCGCCAAAAAAGCACGATGCAGAAGTTGCCATTTCCTCGAGTATGGCGAGATACTCGTCCGAGCTGCGAGTACTTACGAGTACCCTAATACTCGAACGAGTACCAAGCTCGGACAAGTATGCTCGCTCATCTCTAGTATTTATACATGAAGTGGTATTGTGCTCTGTTGTGGTACCTAACTTAGACCTTGTGAATGAAGAAAACCATAAACCCAAGCTGATTCAGTAAAGCTACTGATTAGATACATTTTGAATTATAGACAACATATTGTGACATATGGTTTGGAAGGCCCTCCAGCCACAATGTCTGTCATTACTGACAGGATGCCATGTTTTAAATTCAGCTATGCTATATGTGCTAGGTGACTCTACTGTGTTATCTGACCACTCCCAGTTCAGTAATTAAACAATCATTAACACTATGGCTGTCTAAGGACCCCTCCCCTACTGCTCCTTGCCTGAGCAACAGGTATGTTACTTTCTGTAGTCATTAGATTGATTAGATTAGATTATTTTCTACTGACTTTTAACTTCTGTCCCTTGGCTTTGACCTTGTCTGTTTCGATTATCATATTGCATATACTTTTACTTGATCAGCTACAAATTCCTGATTTTGCTACTATGAACTGGTTTGTACTAATGTTAGCCATTGCGTATTATACATTTGAGGTGCAGACCTGCATCCGTGGCAGCCCAGAGGATCCTCTATCTATGGATGCCTCATATCAAGACTTAAGACTTAATAAGGTGTTTGATTTATTCCTCTGCTGCAAACCTAATTTTATCAACTGTAAATTAAGGTCAAAATGATCATATTGTGTTATTACTTAAGTGAGCAGTATTTTACAGATGTCTGACACGAATATATATCAGCTACTAAATCAAACTGAATACATCACCAAGGGAGAACTATAAATACATTGATTTGACAAGATTCCTAAAAACATTTGGGAATTGCTCACTTAACCCTAGCAAAATTCAACTTAAAAGTAAAAATCTACCCTCCCAGTAATAGTGTGTTGTATATACATAATGAATGTCACTCGCACAAAGCTTTTTTTGATAAATGTTCTTTTAGTTAAGTTTTCTTTGGCAGCTTGAAAGGCAGGAGTCGAAATATCACCTACAAGAGGAAATATATCTTTGTTTTCTGATCTTGAAATCTCATAAATGATTTTTGAAGCCAAAAACACAAATGCTTTATGTTAGATTCTTACATACTTCTTGCAACCACACAAAGTGTCTCCACTGATAAAGGTCAATTCATGTGCTCTGCAGACTCCTTTAGTGTGAGAACATTTTTTGACAGAAGACTTTTTTCACCCTAAAATATAAGCTGTTACTATGTATACCATCCATAAGTTGATATGTAATGGGTTCCATATTTTATAAGTTTTACAGAACAGAAACACTATGCTGACATCTGTATTTTAGATGGGAGGAGAACTCTTTTGATTTATATCCAACTACATTGGGCTAATTTAAAGGAAATATATTCTCAGAAATGACTTATTGTTTAGTTCAAGTTTTTATATTAAACATCATTTTTCAGTTTTTTTTCAAATCAGTTTAATATTCCATATCAGTATCTAGAGTTGAGCGAACGTGCTCGTAACGAACACTGTAGTGCTCGGATCCCCTGCGCTCACATGGCCGCAGGCATCCGGATCCGTCCTCACCTGACTGTAAGTCAATGGGGGCGGATCCGTTTGGTATGACACACGAGTGTGTCATACCAAACGGATCCGTCCCCACTGACTTACAGTCGGGTGAGGAGGACGGATCCGTTTGGTGTCACACACTAGTGTGTCATACCAAACGGATCCGTCCCCACTGAATTGCAGTTGGGTGAGGAGGACGGATCCGGATGGCTGCGCCCATGCGAGCGCAGGGGATCCGAGCACTACAGTGCTCGTTACGAGCGCATTCGCTCAACTCTATCAGCAGGGGCGGTCTTGGGCACCACGCATCCTATGCATTTGCATAGGGCCCCCGACGTCCAAGGGGGCCCCCACGCTCTGCTCTTGTGCCGGTGCCCAAGACTACCCGCCCAGCTGTCACTTACTGCATTTGTCCGCTGCGGACCACGGACCGGAAGTGTAGCAGGAAGCTTGCGCAGCCGCAGAGAGGCCGGTCCGCACAGCAGAACACAAACTTAACTTAAAGGGGTATTCTCATCTTAGACAATGGGGGCATATCGCTAGGATATGCCCCCATTGTCTTATAGGTGCACCTATAGCCAGAACGGAGCGGGGAGCGCTGCGCCTGGAGGACCCCAGGTTTCCGGGGGTCCGGCCACCACCAGGCGCAGCTCCCCGCGCCGCTCATAGAAATTAATGGGAGCCGGGCCGTGCATGCGCGGTTCGCTCCCATTCATTTCTATGGAGCCGACGGAAGTAGCTGAGCCAGCGCTCGGCTATTTTCGGCGGCCCCATAGAAATGAATGGAGGGCGGCTGCGCAGTGCGCCCTCATTCACTTCGGGGGCTCCGTTCTCGATATAGGGACCCGCACCTATAAGACAATGGGGGCATATCCTAGCGATATGCCCCCATTGTCTAAAATGAGAATAACCCTTTAACAGTGAGTTAATTGTTAATTGTTTGACAGTATTTTATTGTTAAAAAAGTCTTTGATGTGTGGGGGCGTGTCATTGGGGGGGCGTGTCATCAGAGGGCGTGTCATCAGGGGCGTGACGCGTCATTGGGCGGGGGGCCCGGACATAACTTCGCTTAGGGCCCCAGAAATGCCAAGACTGCCCCTGTCTATCAGTATCTATCAGATAGAAATACTAAAGTTTAAGCTTTCATACTAGTCATAACCTCAAAATAGCTATACACTTCCTGTTTTGTGGAGGTGACGTATTACTATAAAAGGTAAAGCTTCTATTATAAAGTTGGAGGCTGATAATAAAAGTCCACAACATTTAAAGTATGGCAATTAATGGGTGCAGCTCATTTCCTCTCCTCCCTGCTACTATTTCTGCACAGGCCACACAGCATGGCCACAAGTCTAGTTTTTTATTGAAAAAACTTGAACATGATATTATTTGTAGCAGTAATAGACCACAGGGTTTTACCCCTCAAAAAGTTTTATCACCTATCCCCAGGAAAGGTAAATATATGATTGCTGGGACCCCATTACAGTATAGCTCTCAAACCACCATTCCAGAAGAACTTGAATGAAAGGCTGGTCATACATGCCCCCTGTCACTCCATTCAATGTCCATTAACTGCCTATGGGACTGACAGACATAGCCTTGCACAGCTTCCTAGGAGATTTATCTCAGCACAAGTACTAAATTAATAACACATACAGGTCAGTGCCTCTTTGTAATGTGCTTCATAATCCTGGGGCATACTTCTAAGTGAGTAAAAGAAGCTTAGGAAGCAGCTTCTCCTCTACTTTCTGTGTGCAGTGGATGGCAGCAAATCTTCACCATGTCTGAGAGAACTACAAACTAGATGTTTAGCATGGACAGAAGTAAAAGTAAATGCCAGATTCAAGTATTACTGAAATTTCCCAACGGGATCAATAATGTGTATTGTATCGTATCATATCTAGTGGCCAGAAATAGTGGTATAACTCATGTATACACATTGTACTATTGACTAATACAGAGTTTATTGATAGGTTAGGTATGCTTTAAAGGTGATCGGGGACATAAGTAGGGGCATGGGATAGTGGTGTCCTGCTTGAATGACACAGCTGTCACTACAGTAGAAGGTAGGGACTGTTGTGTGGCTCATATTGTGAGCCTGAAGCAATGCAGCCTGAGGGCACCCGAGGCGCAGCCTGAGGGCCCCCAAGGCACAACCTGTCCACTTGTGGGGATGGCACCCTCTGATCCAAAGTTAATTTTCTCAGCATTATGCTGATTAAAAGCAGGGAGGTATGTATTACATCCTGTACTCTGCCCATAGCTATGACTGTCAGCGATTTTGCGCCAACAAAACTGCTGACTGACATCTTTTAATCTACATTGTATTTGTATTCCCCAGAAATAAATATTTATAGTTTTGATCTTGGTGCATGGTTTTGGGGCCGTCTCATATAATTTGTAGTTTTGTAGTTCCTCAGAGAAGCCCATTAAATCAGCACTTTCCAAACTTCTTTGTTCTATTTCAAAAGCTGGTATGTGCAGGAGGTGAAAGCCAGGATTACATTTCTAGTTTTATCTGACAGCTAAATGATGTTAGTGTGAAATAAA
Source organism: Rhinella marina (assembly GCA_900303285.1). Lineage (NCBI taxonomy): Eukaryota > Metazoa > Chordata > Amphibia > Anura > Bufonidae > Rhinella > Rhinella marina. The sequence goes on along the minus strand of ONZH01013965.1, from coordinate 261,574 downwards.
TAACACTTCACACTTCTTTTTTATTATCTTTATTGCTCTGAATAGACAGCTATGTGAACGTGTGGATATGAGCAGAACTCCTACACATGAGTGATTCCTTTTTCCCTTCATTATATGATGGAAGAGTGTCATTAAAAATGAAAGGAAAAGATTTTTTGTAAGGCCAAGAACGAATCTCAGTGTCTGCTTTTTACTTAGGTATTATATTTGATTATCCGCAGCCAGTGGCATGCCTAAGGTGTTTGGCACCTGAGTGGGTCCTTTCTCTGCCCCCCCCCAAATACCTCCTCAAAATTGTACCCCCTCTCAGTAGCATCACCCTCATTGTACAACCTTCACAGTAGTTATGTCCAGATATGTGCTCCCTAAAATTATCCACATTGTGACCCCTCACAATAGTCATGCCCACACTGTGCCCTCTCACTGTATTTATGCCCTCATTGTACAAACTTCACAATAGTAATGCCCACATTGTGCCCCCTTAAAGTACTCATGCCTTCATTGTGACCCCTTCACAGTAGTTATGCCCTCTATGTGCACCTTTCACAGTACAGTAGTAATGTTCTATCTGTGCCCCATAACAGTTATGCTCCCTCACAGTAGTCATGCCCTCTCTGTGCCGACTTCACAGTAGTAATGCACTCTGGGTTCCCTTCACAGTAGTAATGCCCATTGTACCCCCTTTGTAGTAGTAATGCCCACTCTGTGCCCCATAACAGTTATGCCCCTTCACAGGAGCAATGCCCTCTCTGAGCTCCTTCACACTAGTAATGCCTTCTGTGCCCCCTTCACAGTGGTAATGTCCTGTCTGTGCCCCCTTTACACTAGAAATTCCCATTGTGTCCCCTTCACAATAGTAATACCCATTGTGCCCCCTTCATAGTAGAAATGCCCATGGTGCCTCTGTCAAAGTAGTGATGCCCATTGTGCCCCTTCATAGTAATAGTGTCAATTTTGTTCCCTTCGCAGTAGTAAAGCCCTCTGTGCTCCCTTTATAGTAGTAATGCCCTCTGTGCCCCCTTCACAGTGGTAAAGCCCTCTGTACCTCCTTTATAATGGTGATGCCCTCTGTGCCCCCTTTATAGTAGTAATGCCTTCTGTGCCCCCTTTATAGTAGTAATGCCCTATGTGCCCCTTTATAGTAGTAAAGCCCTCTGTGTCCCCTTTATAGTAGTAATGTCTTCTGTATAAGTTGTGTCAAACCACCTCTTTCAGTTGAATTTATGGCATATCACTAGGATATGCCAAAAATGTCACATAGGTGCTAGTCCCACCATTGGGACCAACTCATATCTCAATAATGAGGCTTCTGAATTGAAGGAAAAAACACCACACATGCATGGTGTTCTCTTCCTTTAATGGTATAAGCATGCCTTTTTCGGAGGTCCCATAGCAGTGAAAATAGAGCATGCCACACAAGCACTGCCACCACTACATTCACTGCAATTCGACTGCTGGAAATATTGTTCCTGATAACTGTCTGCTGTGTTAGCTTGTGTACAGGGGCCTGCCCCTATGTCTCTTACTGCCATAAGATGAACACAGATTGCACTGGATCCTAACAGCCTGGTTTTCTATGGAGGTCCCTCTGCCTTAATCCTTTATGTACCTGCAGAGAAAAAATATTGTGAATTTTGTGATGCAATGGAGTGAAAAACCTTGCCTTCGCTTCACCCTTAATCCTTTATCATTATATAATTTAACTATATGTCAGAAATGTTAAAGAGGGGGGTCTGATGGCATTAATCATGTAGACCAAGTTAATAATAGGCACTTAATAATGTATTGTGATTGTTCATATAGTCTTGTTTGCTGGCTTGATTCATTTTCCCATCACATTATAGACTGCTCATTTCCATGGTTATGACTGCTATGCAATCCATTAGCAGTGGTCATGCTTGCACACTACAAGAAAAAGCATTGGCCTCTCTGGTGGCCAGGGAATGTAGGAGCGCACAGAGGTATGCATGTACAGCAGGTCATGTCCTGGCCACATTGTATTTGCACTGCAGCAGTGGTCATAACCCCTAGATATGAGCATTATACATGAGTGTATAATGTGATGGAAAAATGAGTTAGGCCAGCAAAGGAGGCCATATGGACAATCACAATACGTTATTATTGTCATTTAACAGCTCAGATGCCTGTCAATAGCAACCATGGCATCTGTGGAGTTAGACAGAGGGAGGCTCACTCTGCCCTCCATTTGGAGACCCTCTGAAATCGCAGGGCTCACATAGGTTGCTGTATCAGTCTGGTGCCTTGTGAAGGTTCTAATTCCTGTCATAGAATGCTAACTGGAAGGCCGAGCCTGAGGTGGCTTGTAAAAATCCCATAGACTGTAATTGTATTCTATTTACATCCTATGGTACATGTGATTATGAGACTAAAAAGTGCTGTGGAAAACGTGGAAATTTCAAAAAAAATATATGAAAAAAATTTAAATCACCCACCCCTTTCACAATGTGACATATAAAAATGAATGAACTATTAAAAAAAAAATATACATCAGTGGTATTACCTCCCACTCCAGTCAAAAAAAGCTAAAATCTGCTGTAGTGCTGGTAGGATGCCCCCAGTAAGTAATGGCTTAACACAAGCAGATCCAAAATGGTGGCTACTGGCAGATGCTCAGTTTGGGCCTGCTAGTGACTACTAGCTAGATAGGGAGTGGGTTCAGCTGCTTGGGGAAAACTTTTTCAAAGTGCAGTCCATCAGTGGTATCCTGAAGATTAGATCTACAAGAAGGCACCTGACTTGATCACTGGTGGTTATTTGAGAGTCAGGATACATTAGGAGCAAGTAAGATACACAGGAAGAGCTGTGTTAGCTCCACTCACACTGACCAGCATCAGGAATGGAGAAAAGGAGGAGAAGCCCTGTCACTGACTAGTCTGAGACTGACAAAGTGACACGGGTGGCGCAGTTGATTTCATATACAGTACAGATTAAGAGGCAGGGCTTTCCTACAGAGGTAACTCATCATGTCTGTCAGTGTCTGGGCACAAGAAGATCTGTGTGTTTCTTTTTTTTAACAGTAAACTGTATTAACAAATATAATAAGATCACCTAAAGACAGGCAGCTTTGCTGGTCTGTCTGTGAAAAAATGCCAATGTCAATTGGCTCATTGATTTAAAGAGGCTGGTCACTGTTGACCAACGTGTATGCAAGATGACTATATGAGAATTACTAATATAGTTTCTGTTGATTATGTTCTGTTTGCTCATTTTCATGAGCCATGCCGTTTGTTGGGCTGTCTGAGCTGTCCTAATAAACGCCCTGTTCATATGATGGCCACTGATGGAAAGTCACGTGACCAGAAACATCACTCAGTCGCCTCCATTCAAACACACTGCAGCTGTACTAAACCAAGGATGGACTGGCCATAGACCATACAGGGAACTTTCCCAAGTGGCTGCCAGATCCCTCCTCGTGGACGCCAGCCAGGTACATAATGATCTGATGCTCTCAACGTGTTATGTTTATCAGATTTATGAACGAGACATCTGAGGAGTACAATGACAGGGGGCGGTGCAATCGCTGCTTCCTGTCATTGCACCCACCCAATCACAAATGCACTTTGTGATTAAGTAATTTGTCACAAAGCTATTTTTTTTATTTTTTTATTCGACAAAGCAGCAAAATCGAATTTTCAAATACTTTGATCATCTCTAGACGTGATCTTAACAGGGACAATGGATATTTCTGAAAAGAGTTTAGATGAATTCTTAAAAGTAAATGGCATTAATGCTTATGAAAATGTGTAGAAATCTGAGTCTCATTTCCTTCTGGGATTCACATCCCCAACTTTCCCTTGGTTGAACTATGCAACCATATAAAGAGGTTATCCAATATTTATAATATCCCCCCAATACCTCTTTGTGAATTATACTTACCTGCTCCCGGGCACCTGCATCGCTCCAGAACCCTCCACGGCCACCGCTGCATCTCCCCGTCTCTTGGATCAAAACATCCAGCAACAGGGGGAGCAGCCAATAGCAGGCCTCGACGGTGACCATTTTCAAGGGGGCTCATCCCTTTTGCTGCCTGCTATTGGATGCTCCCTCCTGTCACCGGATTTTTTGATCTGAGCAACGGGGAGATGCAACGGCAGCCATGCAGGAATCTGGCGCAACACGGGTGCCGGGAACAGGTAAGTATAATCCATACAAGGGGCCCAGACATTGGGGGGGATATTTTAGATATCAGATACGTAACCGCTTTAAAGAGAACCTAACAAGTAACTATATCCAAACCCAAAGGCCTAGGACAATTTCAACTCTAATAGATACTCTTTTAAAAAACAAGACACTGGGATGTGTACCATGGTCTAACAGGCCTTGAAAGCACCAATTAAAGAGTAAAGGTGATAATGAAACAGTTCTTTAAAGCTTGTACCTGTCATTGCCTAGCACCTTGTTTAGATATAGCTGTACTCCATTGCTACATTGGAATGACATCAATTACTAGAAAAGACCTGCACCTCCTAGAAATGATTGCAATTCTGCCAGAGATTTTCCAACTATTACCTCATGCACCATGGGAGGTGCAAAACATTTCTAATGTTCTTCAACATTTCCACAATCTTGTGTAGAACATATTTTATATGGAGCAACTGAGAAGAAAGTTCCTGTTCTTCTTTTGCTATCTCTTGTTTACACATGAATATAATCCAATCAGATAATATGAGTGCTTACAGTAGCCCATGCCCAAGAGATGAGTGTGCGGTGATGTATTTAATCAGGGGATTCCATTAGAGAAAGCAAGACTGAAAAACACTATTATATGTGAAAAGAAACTGGGAAGCTGATAACAGAGAAACAGATAGTAGAAAGAAAATGAAATTATTTCTTTCCTTTTGGAGCTAATAATTTAGTGGTGGCTAGATAATGGGATTCATTGGCTCAATGAGCATCTTAAATACAGCAGAAAAGAGGGGTCCCCAAAATAATGATCAAATTAAGACCCTATTATTCTGTCAGGTCGTGCCACTAAGCTTTGTGTTTAGTTCCCCTCCAAATCATCTTCATTACCCATAGGACAACCCCTCTTATCTGTTAACACTAGAGATGAGCGAATCATCCAAAATTCGCTTCGCCGAATATTCGCCGAATTTCTGACAAGATTCGTACTTAAACGAATTTATTCGGTCGAATCTACGTTAAAAAAAACAATCGTTGTTTTGCGAACATTCCTGCACAAATTACGAACGTACAGTCAGCGTAGTTAAAAGTACGCAATACGTAAGGATTAGCATACAAAAGTGCGTACAAATCCATGGCGTACTGTTGACGCGCGAATGCGTCATATGCACAAGGCTAGGCCGCGACGTACAGTCTTTAGAGGCAGTCCATATGAGGTAGAAAAATAAGGTGCTCACTGCTGGCTATCCAGCTAAGTGCATAATTTACTAAAAAAAAACATACAATAAGTGCATAATAGGACACATACATTGCAGTACCTGAAAAAGAATACACGCAATGGGCTAAAGGGCTGAACCATTAAAAACAGTGTAGCTAAAATACAGCAAAGACATAAGTATGCAAACATTTTAGTGCAATCAATTTCACATTTGCAAGCATAAAAGACTCGTTAGAGTCTCTCCTCGTGGCTCCTTAGCATGATAAAACACTGTCTGGAACACACAGTCCAAAATTCTATTGTAATCCATGTGAGGTAATATTGTAATCCAAACAGGTAACGTGTAATCCACATGGATAATAGAAAATAGCAGCAAATAGAGAACCCTTTTTGCAAAGGGGGCTCCCAAATAACCTGAAAAGGGGGGAAAAAGGAAAATATGCTCGCTTAGGCGCAACTGGGACTTTTCTGCGGATTGGGGGGAGTCCTGACAGCCATGTCTATCTGGGTGAGAGTCAAACGGGGGCAATACAAACAAACCAACATAAAAAGTGCCAACTAGCTCTCACCCGTCAGGTGCAGTCCATGATGTGGCTCCCATAGGTCCTCCTGAGGTGTCCTTTAAATCACCCAGCCAGTAGAATGGTTCCTCAGATGAGGGACCTGAAGTCCTCCTTGTTGGAACTGCTGCTAAATGACATCAGAGGACGCTCCTGCCTCTTGTAGGCCACGCTCACTGCCGTAGTAGTACTCCAGTGCCCTCTTCTTCCGGAAGTCGGACTTGACCGGGTCCGAGTGGTGGTGAGAGCTGCAGCCATTTGCGCTTTTCCGGATCCTCCTGCCGGGACAGCAGGGGTAAGGACTTCTGGCTGCAGCGGTTCTGGCAAGGTTGCATCCAGGGAAGTAGCCCCAGCCTCCCTTGCTGTTGCTGGCTTCATCTTCCACGGCAGATGGTATTGGTGGATGACCGTGGATTGGAAGGTAAATGATGAAGTTGTCAGCTGACACAGCTGAAAGGACTGTGGTGGTGGTGGTCCAGGAATCAGAGGCTCCGGCTGTGGCTTTTCCCTGAACCGGAGAACGCCATCTGGGGACTCCTGAAGGCAGGGCAAGCGTCCTGGACCTGGTGGTTCATCCGGCCACACTTCAGGTTCTGTTGTAGGTACCAGGGGCTTAGAAAGGAGGGTAACCCCGGTCGCAAAAGGGCCTTTCAGGGACGCCATGGGGGTTTACTCCACCTGATCCCCCACGTACAGGCTGTGACGAGGCTGTGGCAGGTACGGCCATTTCACCAACCTGTGGCCCACAAAATACTCCTTTCCATCCTCGTCGTCTGCCAGGAAGCCAGGCCCTCTGTCAACAGAAAACCACAGGACCATTCCCTTTCGGCATTACAATGCAGGATCTCCCAGCCTAGGGTGGTCCAGCACCTGGATGACCCAGTCCTCCACGGCATTTTTATAGTCCCAGAGGGTCTGCACATGGGCCGTCACCGATGGTGGCACAATCGGTTTCTGCCTTATGGAAGGTGTTGTTGTGGATCTCCTCCTGGGCGGCAAAGTGGACGCTCCAGCCGCCTCCGCCGCACGAGCCACAGCAGATGCTCCAGCCGCACCAGCCACAGCAGACGCACCAGCCGCCTGACAACAAAGAACCGCCTCACGATGCGCAGCTAACTCCGCAGGCGATAAGGAGAATAAGGGCACTGTAGGTGGGTTACTCGCCTTCAGTTCAGAGCATGACACTTTGATGTCTGGAGCGGGCAGTGGTTCAGGGAACTCGTCCCCAAAGGCCATCTGGTTCCAGTTGGGACGCAGCTCTTTAGCCATGCTTGCTCCTTACTCAGTGTTCAGTGCTGGTCTAAACGGGTTCAGAGGAGGGTGGAGTACTGAGGGAGAAGTCTTCACTCCCTATACATGCAAATAATTCGATCCCGGTGTTTTTTTCCAGTTCTGAGGGGGGCGTATCTTCACTTTCCCGCTCTTGCGGGGGCGTATCGTAATTTTCCCGCCTCACGCAGAATGCGTACGTTTCGTACGTATCGTTAGCGTTCAAAATTTTGCAGGAATTTACGAATAATACGAAGTGAATCTGAAAAAATCCGGATTCGCTTCGGAGGACAAAATTTCCAAGATTCGATACGAATCTATGAAGCGGCAAATAGATTCGCTCATCTCTAGTTAACACTTAGTGTAAGTTCCTCTGAAGGTTCTCACCACCCAGTAGAAAGGTGAATGGGACCAACCAGGACTGGACTTCTTTTTTCTGAGGTCCCCATAGCAGCCGCATGGTCTAAAGAAGGTTTTAGCCCCCTTTTTTGACTTGGCTATTTCTTCATCCTTTGATGCTTTAGCGTTGTTAATAATATGTTTAGTCTGTTTCTGTTTAATTTTATATAGTTTGTTACCAGATATTGTTAAAATTTCTAACCAGCCTTAATTTACTCCTAGTTTTTACTCTTATCAGACTAAGGGCCCGTTCACACGACCGTGTGAATGTGGACACATCTATTCCACAATTTTGCGGAACATGTCCTATTCTTGTCCGAAATTGCGGACAAGAATAGGCAATAGTAACTGGATGCAATGCTCTGTTTCTTCCCACGGCGGGCATGTACTGGGGGAGATTAGCAGTGGTCTGATTGCTCAGCTGCTCTATTACTGTGTACTAGTGTTTCTAACTAATGGAGTGCAAATTGCGGAACACACACTGGCCGGCACCTGTGTCTGAACGGCTCATAATTGTGTTGATCGGAACTTTATTTAACCATTGCAAAAACAGTGCCTTACATGTCCTTCTATTGTACTGCAGATCTTATGTTCTGTGTTATTATGTTATATTGTTTGGATTTTTTGGAATAATCCTTGTATAATCCTTCTTCACAATAAGTGCAATGTTTATGCTTTGTACATGCTTTTTGAAAACGAAAAATAAAGATTCTAAAAAAAAAAAAAAAATTCTTTATACCTCAAAAGCAGCCTTCTTTTCTTTTGCTATATTACTCACTTCTCTAGTAAAACATACTAGTCTCTTCCTCCTTTTACTTTTGTTAATCTGTCTGATATATAGACTGGTTTTGTAATAAACTTACCTGTCCAGGCTCCAGCGGCGCGATCCGCAGCCTCGGCACAGCAATACCTGGAGAGATGTGCTGCTGAGCTACGCCCCCTGGTGAAGCAAAAGCATCCTTAGTAACAGGATGCAATGCTCTGTTTCTTCCCGCAGCGGGCATGTACTGGGGGAGATTAGAAGTGGTCTGATTGCTCACCTGTTCTATTACTGTGTACTAGTGTTTTTGACTAATGGAGCGCCGAGTCATGGACCTATCAAGTTCCAATCCAGGGACTCGGCGCTCTATTTGAAGAGTTGCGGTTCTGCCAAGTAGTGCTTATACTGCAAGTAAGTAGGTAAAGTGGGCTGGGTTTTAGGTTATTGCTCATTATCCTTGTCTGTCCCTACCTACAAGCGTTACAGGTTGCCTTTAAGATGAACATTTTTAATAACAAACATACAAACCTGCTCTTTTTTCCCACCTTTTAAATTCCCTTTTATAATACTTCTGCATTTTAGTCCTTCTAAAGTCTAGCACTTTTGTAATAGTGTACGATTGTTCTTATTGCTTTCATATCACCATTTAGATTAGTTGTCACTGGAACCCAAATGTCCATTCACCTCAACCTCAAACACCAGCCCAGGGCCGGCGCTTACACGTCAGGCAGGCTGATGTCACTGGATATGTGACGTCAGGCACATCATGTGACCATGAAAGTCTGGCCACAGGTTGCCTGTGAATATTGTTGTATTGAACTATTGCCTCACTAGCCATGGACAGGTCCGCAGATTTCTGGATTTCTGACCCTTGGATTTGGACCCTGATTTTGACTTTGCTTGACCCTCTTCTCTTGCTATTTTAGTATTGACCCCTGCCTATTCCTGGTTTCTGCCTTCTGGTTCTGATTTGGTACTAATTGGATTTTCCTGTTTTGACTTCTATTTTCTGTGTATCTCTGTCACTAATGTTTGTTATTTTGTCTCCCTAGTACCAATCCCTATTCGAACCCTGAACAGCCATTTAGGGCAGATCATGCAAATAGGTAGAGACAGTGATTAGGCAGGAGTTCCCTGGTTGCCCAGTTCAGTTGTTAGGTTCGTTCTTACGAACGATCCCATGGATGACTGATCAGTTGCAATACGGCCGATCATTATCTAAACTGTAAGGCCAGCTTAAGGAATCCTTCCGATCTTCAACAGGGAACCAGCCAGAAAGTTTGGAATTAACAGGTTGGATCATAGATGTTAGAATAGTCATCAATTGGCAGCGTTACACATACACAGGCACAGAAGTTTAGTCAAACAGATGCTGCTGGTCACAATCACAGGAGTAAACAGAAATAGGAGACCAAAGTCAAACTAAAAAGGCATTTAAAGATACAATGACAAATCCATGAGACAGAGCAAACAAAGACTCAGGGACAGAGGACTGGGCAATACATAGAAAGAAATCCGAAATCATGAAATACTCTGATGCTTATATCAGAGGGGCTCCCTGGGTGAAAATGGGGATATGTCCGGGTTTGGTACCGGTTGGTACCTCAGTCCCAAACCCTACTTCGAATTGCTGTTTATTGTTTTTGAAGACGCAGAAGTGATTACTAAAATTTATTTACCAAAGACACGCACAACTTCGGCTGAGACGAACTTTGCCTACACAGAGGCAATATATTTTAATGCTGTACAGAGGCAGTATTAAAACCCAAGTGTATGAACGAATGGACTTTGATCAGAAGCTTGATTCGCTCAGCACTAATTCTAACATTCCTTTATGTCATGTGGGTGTTTGTTCAATGTCCAGGAAAAGTACTTTTATTCCCACAAAAACTACTTCCAAGTGCCCAGCCGGGCAGGATTTCCTTTTCAAAGTGCCCAAATATGCCGCCTTTCTCCACTATCTGCTCCTCTAACCGCCCAAGGCATCCACCCCCTTCCCTTGAGGTCACGGTGATGCATCTCCAAATCTTGCACACATGGCTTGTGCTGTTCTTCTGGTGCCCCTCGCAATGCATTCCCTTCTGTGGGCTATTGCCTCAGGGATATGTTCTATGCAGGATCTGTGACCTACGCTTGTGAAGATTGGCGGAAACATATCCCTGGGACAATAGCCCAAAAAAGGGAATGTACTCCGCAGGCGCCGGAAGCGTGTGCGAGGTTTGGAGCAAGATATTGTTTTGGCACAGAATGAATGTATGTTTTCTAATAATAGATGTCTGACCATTTCGTCTCCTAAACAAACTGCAAGTCATTATGCAAAGCTGTATACATATTTCTTACAACCGAACAGCTTCCTTATGTAAAGTTTACTTTTCAACAAATGAATATAATGCTTTCTCCTATGGGACAGTGTAATTGCAAAATCATAATAATTATTACTCCACAACATATGGAAGGAGATAAATAGCATGTGTGGATTAACCTTAAACAATTAGCATATATCCTATGACATTGGCGAGAACCCTTCTTAATGATTTGAATAACTTTGTTCATAGACATAACTGTCTGGAAGTTTTCAACATTGCAACAAACCTAAAACAGATCATAGCACAATGTAATTCCTGCTCATGTCAAAATTCTTACTCATTACCGGAATTTTCAATGAACGGAGCAAATGATGTGTTCTGCAGGAACGGAAAGCACCAAACAGAAAAATAGTAGTCCTGGCTGAAATTATAAGCCATTTCATGAGTCACCAAGGTGGGAAACCATTGCATTAATCTTCATCCAAACCACATGTTTTTTGTTCTAGTCTTATACATCATTTCAACTTTCACCAGGATTGAGGGCCGTCCACTAAAACTGCCTTTGCCTGGAGCCTCCTTGTCATGTTCTCGCCCAGATCTCTATATGAATTACTGTATGTTAGGTGGCTAATGTCTGTGGTCACAAAGACAGAAAGTTAGGACAGATGCAGGCAAGCACATTAAATGACCACACATGTTTTTTGCTGCAGCATTTCAGTGTACTTGCAAACAGCCTTGTTTTTGCCAGGACAATCCTGCGAACTGTGCATATACAAACCACGCTCCTTGGTGTTTTGGGCAATTCCCTTGGAGGAACTTAAAGTGTTTCTAAACTTTCTTAAAATTTGCTTTTTAACTGTTACAAATGCCCTAAAATTCATTTTTTGTAATAGCTTTTATTAATCCCTTCCTGATGCAGAAATTCTCCAGTGTTATTTTTCATTCTTTACTCTTTGCCGTCCCGGAGCTATAACCATTTTATTTTTCCATTTACATAGCTGTAAGGGCTTTTTTTTGTAGGCCATGTTGTACTTTTTAATATCACCATTTTAATACTGCAAACGATGTGGTAGAAAACTGGAAACAAATTCCAAATTGTGAGGAAAAAAAATTTTATTCTGTCATAATTTTGTGACCATGTTAACTTCATTTTCTGGGTCAGAATTACAGCAATACCAGATTTTTAAAATTGTTTTTCTTGTTTTAATAAAAAATAAAATATTTTTTTCTTTGCATAGCCATATTCTGACCCCAATAACTTTTCAATATTTAAGTCTATGGAGCTTCATTAGGGGTCATTTTCTGAAGGATCATCTGTAGTTTTTATCAATATTATCAATATTTTAGAACGTGTATAACTATGATTATTTTTTCCATTACACCGTTCACCATACAGGATAAATATTTTTATATTGTAATACCAAAGACATTTTTGGGCATGGTGATGCTAATGATCTTTATTTTTATATTGTTTACTTTTATTTTTAAAATGGAGAAAGGGGATTATTTGAATTGTTATATATTTTATTAATATTTTTTTAAACTTTTTTCACTTTTCTTACACTTATTTTAAGTTCCTCTACAGAACTATAATATGCATACAACTCATCGCTTCTATCATAGACTACAATGATTTATCAATTTTCTACCTATTCTCTAGCAGGCCTTTAGAAGGCCCAAGGTTGTCATAGCAACTGAACAGCTCCCACAGTCTCAGAACAGGGGAGCCGTTCAGTCCTACGCTCACAGCAAACGACTGCTCAGATGTCCTGGTCACAATTGGCCATGGAATTTGAGGGGTTAAATGTCTGTGATCTGCATTATCACCTGTCTTGGACTCTGCTGCCAGGTGTGTGCTGTGTAAAACAGCGGGCACCCGGCACTGATGTCTTTGAAGTCTTAATTTCCGCCATACATGTAAGGTGTAAGTAGGAATGGGGCTAAATGTAAAAACAATTGCCTGAAGTTTGGGCACGTCTATAGTGCTTTGCACTGTTTTGCATACAGAATCCATACACTGTAGCTATGTATGCGGTGTATGGATTCTAGAGTTCTACAAAGATAGGCACTGCAGTGAGCTCAGTACTGGCAGGAGAACAAATTGCTGATCCTGCTTGTGCAGCAAGCCCAGGAGGAGGAGTGGAATGGTAGTGGGTCCAGCTGCTACAGCCAATCACAGGGGCTTTCCTCACACAGTTGTTCCCTAGGGTCATACAGTGAAAGAAGGTCACAACATTTCTTTTTTCAGTGCTATCCCAGGCTCCTACCTGATGGTAGTTGATGTTGAGTGCATGACAGGGTATGTAGAGTGCAATGGTCGATGTATAGTGCAGGAGTCAGTAACCAAGCCATGTGTAGCAGAATAAATGTTTCTGTTGACTTCAAAATAGAAGTTGTAGTACATCCAACAATTGCAAACCACAGTTTCAATTGTACACAGTGGAATTCTTCCTAGATAACAATGCATGGATTTAGGCAAGGATGGGAGTTAGGACCTTCTTTCCTCTTTATCTGTCTCAAATCTCTTCCAGTAGAATCTACATCAGACATTCATACTCTTGTAATGGTGGCTATAATGCCCACTGAGGGATACAGGGTTTTAGAGATACTACTGGCCAGGTCATGTCTGGTTGTGATGGGTGTCTTAAGCACCTCTTTTACTGCAGTAAAGTCTTAAAAGTTTTTGGTAGCAGGTTACCTAACTGACTCCAATGCTTGGTCATGCAGACTCTAGGTTCTTTAGTTCTCTCTTTTGTCTTACTCCTTTTCTCTTTCTGTAGATCATGCAGAGATCAGTGAGTCTCTGTAGCTTTTTGGGCCTAAGAAGAGGGAACACAAGTCACAGCTTCTGCTCTCTTCCAAACTCCAGTCTAGACTAGAGCTAGGGATGGAACCAGTCAATACCAAACCTCCTTCAAGGGCTGAGCCAAGGTTGTTACCCTGACTGTGCAATCCATACATGGTTATACTGGGTGAAATACATAGCATGACATAATATTACATTACTAAAATAAAGGAAAGAAAATTTACAGAAACCCCCTAGGGTACTGCACTGCCTGCCCACTTCACTCTGCTCAAAGCTCAGTGTAGCACTTTGTTGCAGAAGCTGCCTAAAACTTTAAGGGGTTCTCCAGGCTTTCCTATATTGATGAGCTATCCTCAGGATAGGTCATCAATATCAGATAGGCAGGGGTCCGACACCCGGTACCTCCGCCGATCAGCTGTATGAGAAGACGACGTGCGCAGTGTGCATGTGACATCTCCTGTCTCACTTCTTGCTCACTGCTGCTGTCTATAGCAAAGCAGCAGGAGCAGGAAGAGAGAAGGGAGACGGCACTTGCACACTGAGCACGCCATCTCCTCATACAGTTGATCGGCGGGGGTGCCGGGTGTCGGACCCCTGCCGATCTGATATCTTGACTTGCATTTTCATGGTGATAGGTTCCCCTTATATGTCCTGATTTTTACTTTTAAGAATGATTTCAGTATTATTCATACCACTTCACACAGTTTCCAGTAGCTAAAGTCTGTATTACACCTGCTGATTTTTTGGCTTGTTAGCGATCATCTTGCAGTGTAATACTCCTCTGACTGCCCAATGAACTTGTTTATCCAGCAATCCAAATCTTTTGACATGTTAAAAAATTATTATTTGCACCATGATCTGCCGCCGGGAAACCACTATATGGGGATGAGTGATGGCATAGCGATCGCTCCTCCCTATGATGTGGAGGAGATCACTGCATGTAATAGCAACGGTCTCCTCCTCTAGTGAGCAGGTGATTGCTTCCCTCCCAACAATCGTCTGCCACATTGGGCTTTGTAATCCTTAACGCAGACTGCAGAAAGTCATCAGTGCAGAAATAAAAGAAGAGATGGCATAATCTAGTATTGCAAAATGCCGCCATTATAAATTCTCCCCCAAAAAGGGGAGTTCCACTGCTGTACTATATTAGTAATGCCGTTCACACGGCAGCATGGCAGATCATGACGTAAGGCTGTTTATAGTGCACCAAAATTCTGGAAGTGATTATAGCCAAAGAAACCTGAATACAAGCTAGAAATGGTAATCGGACTGAATGGACTGATCGCGTCTAAGGATGCTGGTGAGTCATTGCTGTTTAATCATCTTATTAGTGTGTGTTATTAGAAGAAGGAAAATTTATCAGCTCAGACATTTCACGAAGCTCAAAGCCCAGAGGTCAACGACCAAAGCAAATTACCATGAAAAAAATACCCCAGTTAATAAATTGAATGAGGAGCATTGAACTTAGTCTATTAACTACCTTCTGGCTTGTATTGTACATAGGCCTTGATCATATGTTCAATATTCACTTTCATGTTGCTGTTTTTCCTCCATCTGTCACACGAAACAATTTGTAATTTCTCCGCATGCTTTGTCATAGTTAAGCACAGTGTATTACATTCTGCAATTTCCCAGGTCAAGGCTGTATTCAGGCAAATATTAGCTAAGAACCCTGATGTGATAGATCAAACCATGGTGACTCACATTGTAATCTGAGATGAAATCCATGTAACTTTTTCAATAATACACAACTATTAATCTAAATCCAAAAGATCACAAATTGGGATATTACAAAATATGTGCATTTGCGAATGAAATACCGAATATATAAATACTATAATAAAGAGAGCACCTGGGAATTCCAAGTAACAGCCAGTAACCAGAGAAAAACTAATGAAACATTCAAGAAAATAGATTAAGGAAACAAGATCTTCCTGTGAAACTCTGTCACACAACAAATTCCAAAATTCCAAAGGACGGTTATTATCTAGACCAGATTGTAATTTTTTACGTTTCTTAATGAAAACTTGAATAGACAATTATAATGGGTGGGTAGACCTGCTAGTCAAATATGTCATAGGATACAGATTAAAGCAAAGTTATTCTAGAAATCTGTGTAATGAGATGGCTAAAATGGATTAGCTACATTACCTCATCCTGTAGGAGTACACGAGGTACGTACAAGAGTCCTTGACTCGCTGTCATGTTGAGAAGCTTTGCATTTATTGACTAATTAATTGTAATATATATGGATTACATGGTACAGTAAATATCCCATAAACAAGAGACTACAATCTAATGTGTATGGAGAACTCCTCACTCTCCCTAGACAAATGAAATCAGAGAAGGGAAGGACAGGGTGCATTGAAATTTAACCCCTATCCTTTTATCCTGGACAATAAGCCAGCAGAAGTAACTGCACAATGCACACACCAAGACAAGCTGCTATAGTGGAAGTCTGCGCCCAATGCTGCTCAGCTACCACCAGTTGGCCTGCTGCCATGTTGCTCACCTGTTCTATAGCTACAAGACCCAGTGGTTTGGCCCCACTGGCATCTGCCGATTTCCGCTCAGCAGTCCTGGCTGCCAGAATCAGTGATGCTTCTTCCTCCTAGGCTGAGGCCTGATTCTTGCTAGCAATGTCTCTCTCAGCCTGTAAGGTGCAGGAATACCCTAATCTTACCCAGCCATAGACTTGCTGCCTTAGGGTACTTTAGGAAGGTACCTGAGCAACAGGTTCTAGTTTGATAGTTTTCTTCAAGGGTGTGCCATGTTCCTTTACTTGTTCCATGACCTTAGCTTGTCCCTGACTACACTTTTGCCTGATGCCGTGATGTCCTTCACTATTGGCTCTTGACTCCTGCCAGAAGTAAAATAAACTGAGAATACTCTAAAAGGGAACAGCCTAGTGGGGAGCCACTTAGATAATGCTCTTTAGAGTCACCCTGTGTTATATGAGCAAATATATGAATGGGGGAATTTGCTATGAACATACTATGTATTTTCTGTAAACAGGTCTTCTCTTCAGCTTTGATTCTGCACCATCTGGATGTCTTCAAAAAAGTCATGGAAGCTGTGGCTGTCTTCACCCAGAAAGGTTCCTCCAGTAAGATGGTTACTTGTGGTTATTTCTCCAAGTCCTTCTCTCCAGCAGGACATAACTACTCTGTTGGTGAGAACTGCTTGCCATCAAGATGGCTCAAGACTCTGGAGGAGTGGCATCACCTCCTAGAGGTCATCTGTCACACTGCCATCATTTACACAAATTACAAGATCGACTGAGCGACTTAATCCTCACCAGGCCTAATGGTCACTATTTTTATTTCATTTTACATTTCCATCCTGCTGAGAGGAATATCAAAGCAGATGCCATCTCTCGCTCTTTTGACTTGGGGAAAAGCCCCAACATATTGTTCATTCCATCAGAATTATTCCTGTACACCTGTTCTAGTAAAAGATATTCCTCATGTAAAGACATATACACAAAATTTAGGCAATAGGTCAGTGAGAATATCGTAAGTCTGATGCACACAATATTGGACATTTATATCAGGCTGTTGTTTCACATTTCATTCATTGCTAATTTGCAGAAAGGAAAACTTGCTGCAAAATGCTAGATAAAAGTGATTACTGGCCAGCATGATATCTTTCAATACAGGAGTATATTTTACAGAACGTAAATAGAAAATACAACAAAACATAATAAGCATAACGCTTTATCATTAAGGCCCCATGCACGCTTGCTGATCCAAACCACGTACCCGCAAAATACAGACACCTTTCACATTTTTATCACTCCCACTCACAATAAAGACAAGAATAGGGCATGTTCTGAAAGTATCAGAACGGGGCACACAGATGCGGACAGCACACGGATGATGTGATATGTGTTTTTTTTTTTTTTTTTTTTTTTTTTTTGGGGGGGGGGCATAGAACTAATTGAGTCCATGTGCAATCCACAAAACATGTGGACCGAACACGAATATAACATTTAGTTGTGTAATTGAGGCCTTACTCATGAAAATAACCCAGAATACAATATAAATGTTTCTGAATTTGTTTTCTTAACTTTATGTACTTTTAAATACATTAAGTTAGGGAGGCACACACCATATGTTAATAATGTAAGTAGTCAATATTTCCAGGCTTTTAGAAAGGCATAAAATTAATGGACTGGAAATTGATACATTTAGTTAAGGCTTAAAATAATGACTGAAAAGCCTGATAGAAGACATGTAACCATGCTAAATTATCTTGTGAGTGAAATACAGAACCTTGCTGATTTAGTTGATGAAGCAGTACATATATCAGGAGATCTGTCTTAGAAGCATGTCTAGCACCTTACAACGTTCTACAGGTCATTTCTACGTTTCAGTTCATTTTTTTTTTTTTTTTGCCAGCACTATTCTACAGAGATAAAATGAACTCTCTACAAATCAGGACAGCAGTATATCACCGTGTGAGTAATATGGAAAGTAGTAAGTACAACCCAACACCCTACTTAATCTGATCAAAAACATGCATTTCCATCCAAGTAATGAATGGGTCAGACACACAAGAATGTGAACAAGGTAAAATGAGCCAAAGTGGAAAAAAAACTGTTGAACCTTCTGCAAACTAATTCAGTGCAATCGGTGACCTCCTGTAATACAATACATTTTATTGCTACTATGTCTTCAATTAGATGACAGTTTAAAAACAGTTCCTTCTAGTAATTTCATTGCATTAGGAGAGGTAGGGCAGTATATTCTCACAATAGGTATGAGTTAAAAAAAAAAAAGATGCTCAATGTATAGGAAAAAAATTGAAAATGAATATTGTTCATTGTCAGCTCACCTATATGCTCCAGGGATCATCAGACTCTGCTTGTGAGTGAACCACACTATACAAAAAGAAGTGTCCAGTGTCTTGTAAATCCTAAAAATGAGTCTTTATTCAGACATAAATCCATAATCATACAAGTGGCACAAAGACCAAACAATGCTTATGCGTTTCACACACAGTGTCCTTATTCAAAGTTGAACAAAAAAATCCCCATTAATTCCCTTACTGCTCCAGCTCTGCCAATTTAATCCTTAGTGATGGTCCGTTTACATAGCTGCAGTGGTGACCTGCCCATAGTTACATAGTTAATGTGGTTGAAAAAATACTCCATCAAGTTCAAACAAGTCCATCAAGTTCAACCCATATACCCATATGACTGCTGCATGAAAGATGGTCCATTCTATGTGTTGCCCTTGAGCTTATTATGGGACTCCAGACACATATGGACTTGTATACAACTTTACTCCAACAAGTGGCACAATGCTTGAAAGCTGTCAGTCCATCCTCGGGATTGTGTCCTGCCGATTACAATAAATGTATGAAGGTGAGTTCTAGATGTAGCTCTCTACAATATTACAGAGCTTGAGGATGGCGAGGTGAAGAGATAGATGTGACAGTAAACTTGTATACAACATTACTCCAACACTTGATGCTTGCGCTCATAAAGGAACCATGTCTCCTTGGTGGCCATACAGTATAATGGTTACAGTAAAACCCTTCTAGAGGAAGTCACATTAAAGGGGTATTCCAGTTTATTTATTGATATACTGGGTAGTAATACAATTTTCTAATATGCATGTATTTAATGTTCTGCATACATATACCTGTCTTATATCAGGCAGTTGAAATCTACGTTTATATGCAGTACTGATACAGATATAGCTAATGCATCAGTCCTATATAATGCATCCATGGCATGTAGCCATGAAACACGGCATCAGTCATGTGACATTCTTTGCAACATATAATCCCTGACATTCAGTAAGCAGCAGTGTTACATAGCATACATGTTGGGGGGGGGGGGGGGAAGGTAGCACACATATTTTTTATTGTGGTTATTAAGGTATACTATGACTGTGTATTCACATGGCTTCCTCTACAGTAGGTGATGTTTTCATGTGTTAATAAATTTTACTGTAAAAAAAAATACAACACAGAGATCTGCTTCTACACAGACACTGACAGACATGATGAAGAAATGCTGCAGCTGCACTAGTGTATATACTGTATACTGTATATTCTGCTCCCCAGTTATCTACTATTCACCTGTTAGATACCTGAACAGTTAACTGAAAACCAGATCACATGACATATGTGAGGGTCACATGACTGACACCACGTGTCAGTCATGTTAGTCCTGTTCAGCTCTCCTATGGATGTCATTTACAGAACTAAAATGACTCAAACTAATTTTTTTCTTTCTAAAGAGTTTACCATGTGTTACGGTCAGTGAGTGTGGAACCACCATGCCAACCAATCGATTTGACTTTGGGATAGTCTTAAGGGAGTTATCCCCTGGTTTTCACCCTTGAACCCCTATACAGGGATCTGGACTCCACTGTGGTGGAGCTGCCAGGCCACTATCTCTTGGAATAGTCCCAATGTGGTTGGTTGCTGAGTCACTAAATATTATCCCAAGGACCCTATCTGGGTAAGGGAATGTTTAACAACTAAAGCAAAATAGACTCAAAAGGCCAATTTCCCAACTTGACCCAGATAATTATCACTAATTCAAACATAACTTTTAATAAATATGTGAAGAAACACCTCACATATGAGCTATTCAAAACGTTAAAAATAACTGTTGTCTATGTCATGGCTGACGCAGTCTTATTCGAAAAGATGAAGATGTGGTGGTGGGTGTGCACTTTCCCTCACCACCAGCATACTGAGGACACAGTGACCAGTTGCTGCACTAAGTCACACTCAAACGTGCATCCCCTATCTGACTATGAATTTGCTTGCTATCACTTTCTAGCTACTTATCAAAGAGCACAGACAACAGAGACCTAAAACCTAAAACTGTTTTTTTTTTTACTTCTTGCTTTCCAAAAAACATAACTTCTTAATTTTTCTATTCATATAGCCATATAAGGGCTTATTTTTAACCACTTCCCATCCGCCCATAGGCTATAAACATCCGGGAAGTGGTTATTTATCTCCAAATGGACGTTTCTGAACGTCCATTCAGAGATAGCAGCTGCACGCTAATCATGCAGCTGCTGTGCCAGAGGCCCGCTGTCAGTGACAGCAGGGTACCCCATAGAGAAGGCAGGGAACGTTCCTGAGTGTCCCTGCCTTCTAGATCGCGGTATACGCAGCGCTCAACGAGCACTGTGTATACAGATTAGGAAGTGCTATTGTGCTTCCTGTCCCAGCCGGAGGTCACGTGACAGCTGGGGCCGGGTGAGTGCAGGAGCTGTGGAGTCTTTCATAGACCTTGATCAGCCCTGTAGTGAGGCTGTACAGCAATGGATTATGCTGTACAGCCCCCCTGGAGGGTGTATTTCCCCTGTAACTGGGGCTACTATGTCAGACCCAGTTACAGGAGAAATCAAGGGGGAAAAAAATGACGTTAAATGTCCCCCAGAGGACAGACCTTATGGGGGACACAAAGTGTAAAATTAAAAATTTAAAAAATAAAAAAATAAAGAGTATTATAAATAAAAAGTTTCACATCAAGTGAACTGCGTAAAAAAAAGCAAATAAAAATAGTACCAGTACGTATGATTTTTGTTTATATAAATTGGGTTGCTAGCCATCTCCTACACATTATGAAAAAAGGTGAATTGTAGCCTTAACTAGAAATGCAAGTACAGGATTGTCAATTGGATTGGCAACCAGAGGCGTAGCTAGGAATGACTGGGCCCCACAGCAAATTTTTGTATGGGCCCCCCACACACACACACATACATTTCTTCGCAACCCCCTCCTCCCGTGCAAGAACTAGTCATCTCTTGTACACAATCTTTATCTTATTTGTACGGCTGGTTTATAAAAGATGGGAGGCTATAGCACATTGTTTATAAAGAACAACTATAAGTGCTGATACATACAGCACGGGAAACACAGTCCGGGAAACACAGTCCATGTGTCAGACACATCTCCTGGGCCGACCGAAGCTCTCCTGACTGCATCATAGTGATTTATGATCCAGTCAGTTCCTATCTGATCTGGCTGTAGCCACCCATCTTTTATAAGCCAGCCATACAAATAAGCACAGTTGTGTGAATCAGCCCTAAGTGCAATTGTGGGACCACTGGGCTGTATCAATAGATGTCAGCAAGCGCACGTCATAAGCCAGCTCCTTACTGGCTCAGTGTGGCTGTGTCTACTGATTCTGCTCAGTCGTCCTGGTCTTATAAATGTGTCCCCTTCTTTTTTGTGACCCCCATTCAGACCTCAGACTCCAATGCTCAGATCAGGGGAAAAAAATAAAACCACTCACTTCTCCTACTCTGGACCCCGCCGCAGCTCCTGAGACCCAGCTCTCCTGGTATTCATACTGCGCTGTGCTGTGACCCAACGTTGCACAGTGTGAGGTTACAGAGCGTGCTGACGTCCTCACTCTGTGCGCAGGACATAGCACAGTGCAGCATGAAGACCAGGAAGCGGTGAGTACAGAGCCTGGGGAGCGCTGCATTCGCCGCTCCACTATATTTGCCCCATTAGACGCACTGACATTTTCCTGCCACTTTAGGGGGCAGTAATAATGAAATATATATATACAGTGCTGGCCAAAAGTATTGGCACCCCTGCAATTCTGTCAGATAATACTCAATTTCTTCCAGAAAATGATTGCAATCACAAATGCTTTGGTAATAATATCTTCATTTATTTTGCTTGCAATGAAAAAACACAAAAGAGAATGAAAAAAAGTCAAATCATTGATCATTTTACACAAAACTCCAAAAATGGGCCGGACAAAAGTATTGGCACCCTCAGCCTAATACTTGGTAGCACAACCTTTAGACAAAATAACTGCGAACAACCGCTTCCGGTAACCATCAATGAGTTTCTTACAATGCTCTGCTGGAATTTTAGACCATTCTTCTTTGGCAAATTGCTCCAGGTCCCTGAGATTTGAAGGGTGCCTTCTCCAAACTGCCATTTTGAGATCTCTCCACAGGTGTTCTATGGGATTCAGGTCTGGACTCATTGCTGGCCACTTTAGAAGTCTCCAGTGCTTTCTCTCAAACCATTTTCTAGTGCTTTTTGAAGTGTGTTTTGGGTCATTGTCCTGCTGGAAGACCCATGACCTCTGAGGGAGACCCAGCTTTCTCACACTGGGCCCTACATTATGCTGCAAAATTTGTTGGTAGTCTTCAGACTTCATAATGCCATGCACATGGTCAAGCAGTCCAGTGCCAGAGGCAGCAAAGCAACCCCAAAACATCAGAGAACCTCCGCCATGTTTGACTGTAGGGACCGTGTTCTTTTCTTTGAAGGCCTCTTTTTTTTCCTGTAAACTCTATGTTGATGCCTTTTCCCAAAAAGCTCTACTTTTGTCTCATCTGACCAGAGAACATTCTTCCAAAAAGTTTTTGGCTTTCTCAGGTAAGTTTTGGCAAACTCCAGCCTGGCTTTTTTATGTCTCTGGGTCAGAAGTGGGGTCTTCCTGGGTATCCTACCATAGAGTCCCTTTTCATTCAGACGCCGATGGATATTTCGGGTTGACACTGTTGTACCCTCGGACTACAGGGCAGCTAGAACTTGTTTGGATGTTAGTCGAGGTTCTTTAGCCACCATCCACACAATCTTTCGTTGAAATCTCTCGTCAATTTTTCTTTTCCGTCCACATCTAGGGAGGTTAGCCACAGTGCTGTGGGCTTTAAACTTCTTGATGACACTGCGCACGGTAGACACAGGAACATTCAGGTCTTTGGAGATGGACTTGTAGCCTTGAGATTGCTCATGCTTCCTCACAATTTTGCTTCTCAAGTCCTCAGACAGTTCTTTGGTCTTCTTTCTTTTCTCCATGCTCAATGTGGTACACACAAGGACACAGGACAGAGGTTGAGTCAACTTTAATCCATTTCAACTGGCTGCAAGTGTGATTTAGTTATTTCCACCACCTGTTATGTGCCACAGGTAAGTAACAAGTGCTGTTAATTACACAAATTAGAGAAGCATCACATGTTTTTTCAAAGGGTGCCAATACTTTTGTCCACCCCCTTTTTTATGTTTGGTGTGGAATTATATCCAATTTGGCTTTTTGACAATTCTTTTTGTGGTTTTCCATTGAAGACAAATTAAATGAAGATATTATTACCAAAGCATTTGTGATTGCAATCATTTTCTGGAAGAAATTGAGTATTATCTGACAGAATTGCAGGGGTGCCAATACTTTTGGCCAGCACTGTGTGTATATATATATATATATATATATATATATATATATATATATATACACTCTATATAGTAATTATGACTAAACAAATATATTTATAGAATACATTTATATAGCACATATACATACATATACATGTATACTTACATATCTACATACATATATGTATACTTGTATATCCACATACATACATAGAAGTACACTTACCTTTCTGATGACATCAGGCTTAGAAGTCCCTGCTCTGATGCTGACTAGGCCTTCCTGTGATGTTGTGTGGGGGAGGGGAACAGAGACTCTGGGGCACCAGGGCTGCTAGGGGAGGAGGTGAGTGGAGGATTGAGCAGAGGCACCAGGAAGAAGTGGAGGAGTGTGGAGATGAAGGAGGCAGAAGCAAAACTGGATCAGCAAGAAGTGGAGGAGAAATGGTGAAGGGGATTGCAAGAGAGGGGAGACAGGAAAAAAGCAGAGTTGTGGAGGAAGGAGAGGTTACCTAGAAGGGGGAAGCCATATCAGTTGAGCTGGGCTGCTGGCTCCATTCATGTAGTGTCAGGGGCTTTGTTAGCCATAGAGGCAACCTTTGGGGCCCTGGGCTGCAGGCTCCATCAGCTCAGCACCTCTAATAGAGGAAGGAACAGAAGCTGGGAGAACAAAAGCAGTAGGGAAGGTGGCACCCTCTGGACTATGCAAGGGTATTGCACCCTGTAAGATCGTACAGATAGCTGGAGGCTTGCTCTGCTCCGGGCCCCTTATGAGCTGGGGCCCCGAAGCAGCTGCTTCCCCTGTTTCCCTTATAGCTACGCCACTGGCAGCAACATAACAGAGTGCATTAAATAACTCTTGTCCTGTCTCCAGCTAAAGCTTCTCTTCCTATCAATTAATTAAATCAATCTATACCACTAAAACCCAACATTATTACCTATAAGACCTTTAATTTGCTATATTGTTTGTGTGTCTAAAGATAACTGTCTTTCTTTGCTTTACCTGTGGCAGAAACATGCTCCCACATCAATGTACAAGCTCAGACTGTTTTGGATACTAGTGCCTATGAGACCTATCTATATCATCCCTCCTGATTGGCTGAGGCGGACTATAAGGCATTTTGGGTGAGTTTGCCAACCAAAGCCCCACTCATGGTCATGTGATCCTCCATCTTCACTGTTACGGGCAAAGGCTGTGGAACCACTGCTTCACCTAACAGGTTTGGCTAATTCTAAGGGCGTTATCCTGGCAGTCTACTGGTTTTCACACTTTTATCTACTATGCAGAGATCTGGATTTTGCTGCAAGGGAGCCACCAGGCCATTGTCTCATGGAGTACTCCCTGTGTGATTGACAGCTAAACTTCAGAGGTCAGAGACACCAGTGCATTGCATCAAGGGATCAGGCAAAACTCAAAGGCCAAGGTCAGGGCAAGTAGGATATATGTAAATCCCTGAAACAGGTCCAAAATCACGGCAGACAGCAAATGGTCAATACATTAATCTGGTGCGTGTCAGGCAGCAGGGAGTCAGAGTCAGGAATTGGACAGAGGTTGGTACATTCCATTAACTGATCAATTATTAGTCGTTAAAAAGTAACTTTTATTAAGTATATATTAAAATACAAAAAGTAGGGGGAAGGTACTTATATATCATATAAATTCAATACAAATGAAAGTGCTGAGGAGTAGTGTTGTGTGTAAAAGCACCTCACTCAATAATTTGTAATCACCCACTGCGCTACATAACTTTAACGGACATTCCTGTGACAGGTATCAGGAGGTCTGTCAGATTGGCAACCCATGGGTTAAGCTGACAGGTTCTCCTTTGATTGTTTTGTTGTTGCTGACATTCACCACACCCTCCCCCTTCAGGTGTAGGTATCTTTGTAATTATCTTTGTCTATTTAGTGTTGGTTCTCTCTCCATACTGTGCGGTTTATATTTTCTGTGGTGTCTGTGGTTGTTTGGTGTGTGTTTCTCTGTGGAGATCCCATTGCTTCCACAATCTTCAGGAAAGCTAAGTGTCTTCCTTCCCTTTCGTTTATTTGTGTATATCTTTCCAGTGTTTTGGTGTTTGGGCCTGAGGGGAGACTACTGTTCGTACAGGTTGGTGGAGGAACGGTTTGTCTCATTACTGTCACTGGATTCAGGGTCCTTCAGGGACAGTTAGGGTCCCAGGTTTCCAGCGTATGAACTCGCCTACGTTCTAGGCCTGTTCATACTGTTAGAAGGGCAGGACTGGAGTCAGGGTTTGTATAGGAGGTGACCATCTGCCTTTACTCTTCCAGGCATAATTCCATTTCCTTTCCCCCCCTCTTCCTCCTGCGCTTGGTGTGGGATATCCCCCCCCCACACCAGAGCGTGACAATAACACTTTAACACGTCTATATTATATTATGGAGTATCCGGGTTGGAAAGCCTGCCAGTAACATAGGTAACCTGGATTTCTATACTCAACCCTATCTGCCAGTGGACAGCTCTTCCTACAATTTGGAGGTGAAACAGGACCCAATAGCCCATCCACTATATGTAGCAGAAGACTCCCTCACCGTGAGTTATAATTGGCTACTAAGTTGTACTCATGTATTCTATTCCCTATTTGCTCAATGCGTTTCTGTGGACTGCTTTTACTCCAGTCCCTTCATCAGGAGCGTTTATGGAATACATGTACACAAAATACACATACACACAAACACGCTGCACGCTCTGGTGGTGAGCTCACAGCTCGCAGCCAGCAGCGCTAGAACGGCCGTAGCACGGCCACCAAACACCGCTCCTAGTCACACAAGTCACCGATGCAATCACTGGCCTGAGCAGTAAGATCCTGTATACTGATGAGGTCAGTGATTGACTGAGTGACCTGTGTGCATGGAACATCACCACTGCAGCCAGGAAAGTGAAGCCAGCAGAAGGGAGGACCGGAGCACAGCACTGAAAGAGGAAGAGAAACAGTTGGTATGTTTTGGACCATTTACAGGGGCTGTCCAATCCTTTTAAAGAAAATACCTTTCTATCACCAGTAACATAATCTATGTGGTCACGCCGATAGTTCACCCCAACTACACAATGTCAAAAAGCACATTTTACAGATATTATACTTACTAGACATGAGTGAGTTAATTCTAAAGAATCACAATTTGTCCCAAACTTTTTGAAAAATTTAGATTCTTTAGAATCAGAATTATTGGTGATTTAGTACAGGAGATTTTTTGGCGTTAGAGCTGTCCACAGTTTTCCTGGGCAAGTGAAACACTTTTGTGTTGAATCAATTTGGCTCTGAATCAAATAGTCAATTTGGTCAGGTCTGACCTGAATTTACAGAAATTCTCTCATCTCTAGTACCTGCCCTTCAAGATAATCATCTAATACTTTCATTCACTGATGTTAAAAAATTATTAGACCGTCTTTTCTATGTTTCTGTTTTTCAGTTTTGTTTTTTCTTTTCATGCACTTTCTGGCATCAGTGCTGTACTTGAACTTGTTTATTGCAGATATTATGCACATTGGGAACCTTTGTGTCCGATTTCCAGGCAGGAAATAACTGTTGGAAGGTTAGAAAAGATGATAGGTTAGAATAGGTGAACTGAAAAATTAGAAATGTTTGTTTCCAGAACAAGGGCACACAGCAGTAATTTTTTTTTTCTGTATTGTAGAGAGTCATCTATCCAGTTCAGAAAGTATTACATATCTAATAGGTATTTCAGGTGCAGGACCACTGCAGTTACTTACAGTACATTGTATTCTCAGTTGTTTTGACCTAAAATTCTATTTTTTATTTGAGTTGGCCTTTAAATATGTACAGTACGCTTATATCAAATGTATTAAGGCTTAGATTACCAAATGTAGTCATAATAGATTTTACTAGCTTTGTTGAAATGTCTATCTCGTGACTTGTGACTTGCTTTACACTTGGAAACTGCCGCTAGTAGAAATATGTAAATCTACTACCGTCCTGCACATCTGCAAATCCTTTTTATCTTTATCATATTGTTTCATAGAGTAGGTATTTCTTATAACACCTCACAAGCTGAAAACTTAGTAAAAGAAAGCTTTTATCTGAATGTTATTTCTTACAGATGATAGGTGTTACAGAAAGAAGATGAGGTAACGAATGGAAAGGGATGCAAGAACTTCCTTGAAGATGTAATCTGTCAGGGCACGCTCAAATGTGTGAAGACTGCAGAGGGAATCTGGTGTTTCTGACTAGGTGATTCCATAAAACAATGGTATGCTTGCTTTCTTTTTAATGTTGTATTCGTGTTCTGGAACTTCCTCCTAGTGATATTCAGACAGAATCATCTGGCTCCATAAAATTCTTTACAAACTGTTAGGAAGATATTCCTTGGAAATGCTGCAAGGAATTCTTAAATGGCTTCACCTAGAATATAATAATGGACAGTATCTGTCAAGTTTCCAAGATAGTAAGGCAATATCATCACAAGAGCAAATAAGATTAATTCTTATAAAAGTGCGGATATACAGTACAGATTGTTATAGTGACTGGGTAGACTGGTTCAAAACAGATGCAGGTCATGGACAATTTCAATTACTAGAAATTAAATGAACTAATTAACTAAGGATGAGCAAATCGATTCATAATTAACCAGGTTTTTTCCACATTCACAAAGTTTTTCAGGTTTGCTTCAGCACCATTTTACTGCACCAATTTTCAGGCAAAACTATGAGGGAGGAAGAAAAAGGATGCTCTCATGATGCTGGGAGGAAATTGGGCAAGAGAACTTGCCATGATTGGCTCTCAGACTGACAGACAGTCTGGATCAACCAATTAAGTATGGAGATGCCTCTGTAGAGTGAGCAGAAAGTCATTCTGTGTTCATTCTGCACTTAATAAGGGTGGATGGGTGTATGCAGTGTCTGACAAAAACTATTTACACAGTATACAAAGGAACAAGCAAGCATTTCTTCTAGTGTAAAAGTAACCATGTAGAGAAAGAAATAGAAATAACTGAGGGTCTTTGATCAGGGAAAGTGATTTGAGGGAGTGGAGGGCTGCGGAGCCGGGGCTCAGTGCTAAATAACACAACTTCTTCAGAACCTCATTCTTGATGTTCTGCGCTACAAAACCAGCCACCTGTAAGAAAAAAATATTCTGTGTTCTCATTTGAGCAGAGCTATGGCTGTTTTTGTTGGCATATTATTATTGTCAGCACAGCACCCCACTAGCATTCTGCTGCTAAGCAATGGCGCATTTTTAGTGCATTATATCTGGTGTTTATTATCTGAGTTTCATTATAGCAGAAGTATTTTATGGCAATAATGCCATTTGTAGACGAGTGAAATGAAATTGAAATGACACTGTAGACACAAATATAACTGCCTGGGTAGCGCCCTCAACAAAATCCCATTACTATATGGCAGGTAGTCAATAGGGTCTCCCTTTTTATGACTTGTGTGAAAGCAGTCAGCGTTTAGAATGCCCTGAGGAGGAGGTTCAGGGGGAAGTGGGGGATCCCCATGAAAAGCTATGTTAATGGTAAAAGTGGTACTTGTAGCCATGGTGTTGGTGGCGCGGGCCTTGGTAGCGAAAGTTGCACTCTGGGTGTTACATACCAATTTACAGGGAAATTGGAACAATTTTGGTCCGGGTAGAATCAATTCGAGTCTGTACCGAAGTTTTTGAAACATTTGTCAAACCTGAAAAGAAACCAAATCTCAAAAGGTTTCCTCATCTTTAAAATTTAAGACACAAGTAATACATGTTTTCTTTTTCACAGTGCCATGTGATGACATCAAAGATGGGCAATAGTATAATGGCTACAGCTACAAAAAAAAATCCAGGTAAACATACAATATAATCCTACATTCCCCAAAGTCTGTAATAAGGCAGTACGTTCTAATTATGCACTTTATAACTACTAGAGTTTACCATTGGTGGCATTGGTGGCAAAATAATGGTCCAAGAATGGCCATGGTTCCTGACCTGCCAAGGTAATAAAAAGCTAGTGAACTATGAAGTCCACCTCTGTCTGTCGGCACTTTCAGGAACCCAAGCCTTCTTCTTTATGGGCAGTTAATGGCAGCTTCCAACCTAATAAGTTTAAGAGGTATTGACAGCACAAAAGACATTTAGGAAAGAAAAGCATTTTACAGAATGTTAAAGCAAAATAAAGCTGGACATGTGCAATGTTCTCAGCCCCTTCCTTCAGGTCATCTTTAGTTTTTAGTTTCTTTTTTTCATTTTTATTTCATTTTCTATACTTTTGCACACTCACTCACTCACTCACACTCATTCTCTCTCTCTTGCACACACAGACACACACATATATTGAATTGGCATCATTTTGGGGGTAGTGTGCATAAGGGCTGTATCCTATGGAAAGTATAATCAGTAAGGTTGAAAACTACTGGATATACTTCATCAGAACAAGAAAATTACTGCCATAATCTTATGTAATCACAAAGGAAATTGGCACAATCCCCATTTACTGCTAGGCTGGGTTATCACATTCATGTTCTTTGATGCAGTTTTTAAATCCAAAGCAACAGTCTTTCCTTTACACGTTAACGATGCATGCTTTCCTGCACCAGAGGTGCATAACCCGTAGGCCGCATGCATCCTGCAGATCCAAAGTTTGCTGCCCCCATCTTGCAGGACAGAAACATAGCTGCGATTAGCTGTGTTCCTGCCTGGAGCACAGCACAGATTACAAGTACTGCTTCTGCATTCTAGCAGGTTGAGTCCCCCACTATCAGTGACCCCAGAAGAAGGAAGAAGTGGTTTATCAGCGCTTCTGCCTTCTTCTCAAATAGCTGCATAGCGCTCAATAAGCTGAGATCTTTTGGGGGACAAATTATTGGCAAAAATATATATATATAAAAAAAATTATAATAATAATAAATTGCAAATAAAAGAAAAATTGTGCAAAAAGTGCAAAATAATAGTGTTCCCGAACAGTCTTTTTATGAACTCTTGGGGGACATATTATGTGGAAAAAATATATATATATAAAAAAGTAAGTAATTAAGCAATTATTTAAAAAAAATAAAAAATAAAATAAATAAATAAAATAAAAAATATATATATAAATAAATGACAAAATAAAAAGGAAAAAGTGAAAACTAAAGGTCCGAGCATTCCTAGATCAACAGTTTCCTGGAAAGTGGATTGTTCGTCGTGGGCCAGTTGAATGGCCCACAAGGTCTCCCGATCTGACCCCCTTAGACTTTTATCTTTGGGGTCATCTGAAGGCAATTGTCTATGCTGTGAAGATACGAGATGTGCAGCACCTGAAACTACGGATACTGGAAGCCTGTGCTAGCATTTCTTCTGCAGTGTTGCTATCAGTGTGTGAAGAGTGGGAGAAGAGGGTTGCATTGACAATCCAACACAATGGGCAGCACTTAGAACACATTTTAGAAGTGGTCAGAAACTTGTAAATAACTCATGAAAGAATAAAGTTACGCTAAAACCAAGCACACCATTGTTTTTCTTGTAAAATTCTCAATAAGTTTGATGTGTCACATGACCCTCTTCCCATTGAAAAAACTAAGGTTGGATCCAAAATGGCTGACTTCCAAATGGCCGCCATGGTCACCACCCATCTTGAAAAGTTTCCCCCTCCCATATACTAATGTGCCACAAACAGGAAGTTAATATCACCAACCATTCCCATTTTATTTAGGTGTATCCATATAAATGGCCCACCCTGTATATGTAACAAAATGACCAACACAAAATAGGGAACCAAATATAATAATTTATTTTGGTGCCAGGTTGCATATTTAACAAATAAGGAGCTATAGTTTAAAAAAAATACTTTTTGCACAGTTTCCCCCAAGCAAAACTAACAAATATATTATAAATCCTTATGTGTCACATAAAAAAAGTGTTGCAAAGATTATTTTGGTAGTCCGACAAATAAAAGTTACAAGTATTTAGGCCTGGTCATTAAAGGGTTAACCAACAGGCACTCTCCACACTAGTAAGGGAACTGGTTACTAGTTACTGCAGGTCACCTATAACTGGGGGGACAGTAGGTAATAACCAATGAGCGCAGTCCTCTGCAGGGGAGGAAAACGTTAATTCATGAATAGGAGGCAGTATGGAAGGAAATGTCATCACTGAGAGGTTTTTTTCTGGTAAAAATTATTTTTAGCAAGTTCCTGCAGTATGATCTGATTGTTCATGTTGGTAATTGTGGGTTTAATGTTAAGCAAGTGAAGGTCCTTAAATGAGCGCCAATCATCTCACTATCTTGTCGATCGCCAGAACCCAATCCAAGGATTCCTGGGGTCGAGGTACCCCAACTTAACAAAATCTGATGTCACATTAGGCCGGCTAGTAAAAAGTAGGGGACAGAGTGTATTTGGATGAGCCGGGTTTGTTTTTTGTTTGTTTTGAATCACAGCAAAAAAAATATCATGGAATTGGTATGTGGAATAAGTACAGTAGATATGGTTTTTGTGGTGTGAATGAGTTTGGTCATTTTTGTCTGGCAGCCTCAGACAATGGTTCACTTTAACTTTTTTTAGGTGCCTCAGTTACTGATTCACTGCTATTTGGTCTAGATTCCTCAGTCACTTATTCACTGTAACTTGGTCTGGGGGTCTCAGACAATGATTCACTGCAACTTGGTCTAGATTCCTCAGTCACTAATGCACTGTAATTTGGTTTGGGTGCCTCAGTCAATGATTCGCTGTAACCTTTTCAAGGTGCCTCAGACAATGATTCACTGTAACCTGGTGTGATAGCATGCAAATCCGGCATGCTGTTCAGCTGGGATCAGCCTATCAGTGCATTGTTGTCAGCTGTGCAGAGGTTGAATGGGGCAGGAAGAAATCCAGCAGCGGTAGTGCACGGCAGTGACGGATCCGGCAGGCTGTTCCCAGCCGAACAGCCTGCTGGATCTGCTTACCACAGATGTGAAAAAAGCCTAACCCAGTCGGTATCCTCCAGTCTCTGCTGTTGACTCATGGCACTGCACAGACAGGCAGTGTCTGGCTGCTAAATAAGGACAAAGAACGGACAGCACCTCCTACAGGTGAGAGTCAGGTGCAAGCTACCTATTGGCTAATTAAATACTAAACAGAGAATGGCAGCAGCACTAGATAAGCCATGACACATAAAATGAACATGAGGTGAATGTGTGAAAAGGTAAAAAAGCATAACTGCTATGTAGTAAGTAATATGGAAGCTCTTAGCGCATATAAATGATCATAAATATGTCGGGCTCATCCACCAACGATCAAGGTGGCTTCCAATCGGATGAGTCCTACACTAACACTGACCTGCATCCTACACAAACCAGCAGGCCCATATCAGGAGAACATCATACCTGGTCAGAAGCTGCACCAGTGTGAACAGGAGTGCTAAATTCCCAGAGGAGGCCAATCCTCCTCTATATATACATAAGGACAAAGAACGGACAGCACCTCCTACAGGTGAGAGTCAGGTGCAAGCTACCTATTGGCTAATTAAATACTAAACAGAGAATGGCAGCAGCACTAGATAAGCCATGACACATAAAATGAACATGAGGTGAATGTGTGAAAAGGTAAAAAAGCATAACTGCTATGTAGTAAGTAATATGGAAGCTCTTAGCGCATATAAATGATCATAAATATGTCGGGCTCATCCACCAACGATCAAGGTGGCTTCCAATCGGATGAGTCCTACACTAACACTGTGTCATGGCTTATCTAGTGGCTGCTAAATAAGATTTTTTTTTCTCTCTGTGCTGACTTTCCTAGGGCTGAACAGCCTGGCGATCCAAATAGAAAGTAATCTGACTGTGCTCTTATTATAGAAAATTACCAGCACTTGCTATTGGCAGGAAATAAAATTAACCCCCGGTGTGAATACCTGCTGGGCTGGTGGAAGGGAAATACCAGAAGTGTTCATAGGAATCGTCATTACTGTGACTTGGCTGTATAATAGTGTCGATGATCAGCCGATAAACAAGCAATCGCTTGTCCGCTGATTTGCATATTTCATCAGGGTGAAAGATGTACGATAATCGTCAGAACATCTCTCTGTGTAATCAGAGGTATGCTGCCGTTAATGAGGGAACCGTGGGAGGAATGACCGTGGTGGTAGTAATCATTCCTGATGCTCTAAAGCATCCATTCAAACAAATGAAGCATAAATCAGTGAACTTTTATTAAATTTCTAGTTTTTCTGACCCATAAGGACAACAGAAAGCTCAAGGCAGATGTGAACATGCCCTTTCTAATGTTCTAACGGGTTAGACTAAATTATTCATGTCCCCCCCTTAATCTAATCCTACAGATATCACCTACTTGTAGGAAAACAGGCCGCACTGGATGGACGGATGTCTTTTTTCGGCCTTATAAACTATGTTACTATGTTACTGAAGCTGACTTGTCAAGTACAGTTCTATAAAGGCTAACTATAGTGAGATAAATTTATATACTACATCTACAACACAAGAAACTGAAGTCAACCAAAAACTGGTAGGTTAAAAAGTATTGCAAGGTCAAAATCTATGAGTCATTTGTTGTAGCACTTACAATGGACCAGAATGTATATTAAAAATAATTGATTTCACATGCCTGGTCAGTGCTTTGTCTAAGTGAAACCTGAAACCAAGAATGTGCTCATTTTCGTATTTCCAGCACCAAAAGTAAATGGTGTGTATAAGTTACTTTAAATGATATAATGACTTAAGCACGCACAATATGGTTCATATGTTACTACAGAGAGCAGTAGCTTCATGAAGACATTTCTGTTTGGTCAACTGATTGCAATAAACAGAAATGTAACAGAACAGAACAGTTCTAGTAAAAGTCCAAAATAATCATAGAATTGTCTCGGGACTCACAGTAAATATCTCTAATATTACAAAATGTTATAAAACTAGCACACATTTGTATTGGGTGCAGATTTGCCACAGATCTCACCCTATGCATTGCAAAGGGTGAAAGCTGTGGTGGAAATCTGCAACATGCCGAGGATTTACCAATCATCCACTTTACTGGTACTGTAATACACTGCAGATTTACTGCACGCAAATCTACAATGGCAAGACTACCAGGTTTCCATGCTGTGTGAATGTAGCACTACTGAAACCAAATTTTTGGGGGTCATACTTATAGTTGATTTCCAAATCTGCCTCTGCTTGCAGCTGTTGAAAAGTATGTCCAGCTCAGGAATGAGATGGGTATTTGATTAGGTCATGTCATGTCCCTATGAAAGAATGCCAACATGGTCAAACTGTCTCCTTCCTCCTACAGTCTATTGGCAGCAGAGGTGCTGAAAAACAATATTAAACTTAGCTTTTAACACATCAATGTTATTAAATATAATATATAGCAATTCTCTTCCACCATAACCCTCCTTGCACTAGTGAGTGGGAGGAGAAAATTAACATAAATTACAATTAAAGCACAGAGTACCCAGTGGCACCCGCCACCATGCAATATATGTGAAGTAACCAGTAAGTAGAGATGAGCGAATCTATTCGCCAATTCGTTGATTTGTATTGAATCTTGGAAATTTTTAGCTGCGAAGCGAATCCGAATATTAGGTGATTCGCGTCGACTTTGTACGCATTCGCTACGTAGTTTATCCTATAAATTATATGCTATTGCTATGTATAAGTTACTGTTGCGTACAAATTCAATTCATTAGCAAAATTTTACTGTTAGTTTATCGTGTGCAAAAGCCCGGGAAGAAAGCGGTCACCTGACCTAGTGGGCAGGGCTTGCTCTGATTGGCTCAGGCTCTGTAAGCCAGTGACGCATCACTTCTGGTGCGACTCCTGAGACGAGCAGAAGCACTGTGTGTGAAGTTCTGAGACTTTGAGACCTGTTTTGTGAAAATTGGGGTGTAATTGCTCTGGGAATCCATATTACACATATCAGGGATATTGCAGGGCAAGTGCAGGGCCAGTTCAGGGCTAGTAATTTATCAGCAGGGAGAGAGAGACAGGGAGAGATAGTGAGAGACAGGGAGATACAGGGACAAAGACCAGCTGCAGGGCCACAGAGTGAATTGAAAAATGTCTGGAATGGATAAGCAAAAGGGGTGCAGTTCCAGCCAGACCTCAAGCTCTAAAAAAAAGGAGAAGGCGGCACAGGGCAGAAGTGCCAAAGAACCTGTAGGCGGAGCATCTACTAGTAGTATTCGCAATACTTGGCCGTTGTTCCACCAGGCTAACCCACCAAGGCGCAAAATTGTAGTGGAGGAGAAAGTGGATGAGGTAGTGGAATGGATGGCATGCTCATCTCAGTCTCAGCCGGATGATCTGCTGTTATCTGCTGATACAGTATCCATATGAAGCCAGGGGTCAGAATCAGAGCATTCCTCCTGCTCCACCATTCCTCTCCAGCAAAGCCCGTCATTTTCGTACGCACTTTGTACCCTTATGCGTATGTGTTCAAAGAGGTTGCGGACCTTTTTACCTGAACGTTCGTTATTAGTGCGCGAATGTTCGCTAAAAGCCATATAATTACGTATATTTTGTACGCAAATTCAACGAATCTATTCGTCGAATATACGAATCTTAGGAAAAGTTCTGTGAATGTTCGGCGAATAAAATTTTGCATGATTCGCTCATCTCTACCAGTAATGTTGTACTGCATCTTGTTGTTGTAGTCTGGTGTCCCAGATAAGGCAGGTCTGGGTGTTAAGGGGTAGTAAGCCTACTTACAGAGTCCTCTACCTGACAAGAGAAACCCTGTCCAGGATCTGAACCTGTGTTCACTATCCTTATGCTACTCCAAGGTTTTGACATACAATCGTTCAACTTAAAGGGTTTGTAAAAGAATGGGGGGTTGCAAACCCTGCACTTGGCTGGACCTGTGAAAGGAAGCTTACTTACCTTCTTCCCGACACTGGCTCTCCACTCCTCCTTCCGGCCTGCGATGCACCGCTTCTCTCCCTCGCTGAAAGCATCTGGTTTGACTCCACCTGCAGCCAATCACTGGACACGGCAGTGACTGGATCCCCTTGAGTCATGTCACTATTTGTCATGACGTAAGGGGAGCCTGTCACCATCGCAGCCAGTGATTGGCTGCAGGAGGCATCAAACAGAATGTTTCAGCGAGGGAGCTCAGCGGACCATCACAGGCTGGGAGAAGAAGGTAGCCAGCACTGGGAAGCAGGTAAGTAAGCTTCCCTATACAGGTCTGGGGGTTGGCTATCTCCCCATTCTTGCACAATCCTTTTAATGCTGTTCTTGGTACATGGATCAAGCAGGGGGCTATTTAGCAAACACACGGATGCTCAATTTGTACAAAGCACATATACAGTGCCCCAATCTATGCTTGAGTGGGGCTTTTTGACCACGCCAATGTTCACTGAATATTTCCCCTGCTCAAACCATGTCCCTTGAAGAAGAATTAAGAATGTGTTTCAAATAAAGAAAGAAACCAGCTCACCTGTTCAATAGCATTCTGTTCCAGGGATGAGGGTCCATCCCCTCTGCTTCCTGTCCCATGTGGACCAGAAGTGTGATGTTTCATCTATCTTCATCCTTACAGAATTAAAACTGACTTCATACCTTTACAGACAGCCATTCACTCATCATTCATCTATTACTTCTCTTCTAGTACTCCTTACCTGATTCTGGTTGCCTGCAATTGATTCTGTTAGTTTCAGCACCCGATACTAGTGAAATGTGTGGCAGGCAATCTCCACCACTCAGTGTCAACCAAATGTCACCTTACCCCTTCTGTCTATTATGAGTATCTGGTGCTGAAATTAAAAGTCAAAATTGGGAAGAATGAGGGGTCTAGAAGAGAAAAAAAATCGATGGAAGCAGGGAAATCATTTGTGTTCCTGTCATTCAAAGAAAGCACAAGCTGAAATAATTCTATGCAATAACTGTTGTGTCTGTATGTCATAGAAGGAAAAAGATGCTAGGGCTGGACATTCACTGCTCTAATAAGCACATCCAATAGTCATGCACAAATGTATGTAATAGATTATTAGACCTTATTAGGTCCATTAGATTTTAGTTGATGAAATGTGGCATGGTTTATTGGAGACAGTTTATTCCGCCAAAGTGAACGTAAATCATAACCTTCTCCAAAAACCACAGATGAGTTACTTGGAGAAGGAATAATTGTACTTGTCCGTTTCTGCTCTAGCAATAAGTCAGAGCAACTGGACTTGTATTTATTCTTGAAGACATTTCTCTAGTCTTAAAACTGGCTTTCTCAGTTAGATTGGCTTGTACAAGAATCCTCCTGCAGTAAATACTGGTGACTCATGCTTGAGTCATGGAAGTAAGGTGTTGAATGCACTTGCATGACTGAAGCTATTAGGTGTAATTAATCTTCCTTGGGAGAGGTGTTAGAGCTGCATTGTAAGTGCCAGATAATAGATGTTGCAACCCTCGACCTCTATTCAAGCTTGGTTTCTCCAACTTAACATAAATTGTTTCCTCTGTGTTTAACCTCACTGTCATGAAACAAGTGTCATTTGTCCTTAAGATGTAAGTACACAGCTGAGTCCTGCCCACAGGTAGTGTCTCTTCTGTGATGGGCCATATGCAGGTGTAGCTGCTGTTTTATATCCCCAAGGAACAATTCTTGGTACTCCTCACTGCACTAGACTGCATATGCAGTATTGCTGTTTTTGTGTTTTGGCGTACAGTCTTTTGGTTGAAACAGTTGCTGCCACAGTGTGTTGCCAGGTTTAAAGCAGGGATGCAATATTTATTTAAAATTCTTCTGTTTTTCAGATACCCCAGCTATGTATGGAAGAACTAACTTTCACCTATTATGGGTGAAACTGGTGATCTCATGGTCCAGCCATGTTTCTGTTTGTAGAATGTATCCTTATACTTAAAATAGGCTGTGGCAAAGGTCCAGCAAGGAAGACACTTGATCTGGAAACAGGAAACCTACTCATACGGATCAATACCTGCTGTTTGAATCTCACTATCCTCCGGTTCACAAACCAGGGGTTATCAGAACCCTACACCAATGGGCTGAAAAGATCTCAACTAGTGTAGAGACTAAGACAAGGGAATTCGAACATCTCAAAGCGACCCTTAAAACTTAAGGGTATCCAGACTAGGCTTTTGTTAAAACTGGGAAAATAAGTAAAAATTTCAAGATTGCCAGTGAAAGTGCGAAGCAGGGCAGACAGAAAAATGTGATTCCATACATACTGTACCTGGAGTATCTGGAAAAGCTTGAAACCTGGTAACACAATAAGGCAGTAACTAATCACCCAAAAGATCCTACAACAAAACACAAAAAGAGCAATTCTGTGTATGCAGTGCAGCGAGGAGTGCCAAGAATTGTACATTGGGGAAAACAAAATAGCAGTTACAACAGAGCATGGTCCAGCACAGAATAGCCAACACCTGTGATTAGGACTGAGCTCTTTACCTACATCTTAAAGGGCATCTGTCAGCAGATTTGTGCCTAAGAAACTGGCTGACATGTTACATGTGCTCTTGGCAGCTGAAGGCATCTGTGTTGGTCCCATCTTCATATGTTCCCACATTGCTGAGAAAAAAATAAAGTTTTAATATATACAAATGAGCCCCTAGGAGCAACGGGGGTGTTGCCGTTACACCTAGAGGCTCAGCGCTCTCTGCATCTGTTGTATCCTTTGCACTTTGATTGCCCGGGCCAGGCAGTGAAAACATTATGCCTGACTCTGACTTCTTCTAAAGTCTTGCGCTGCTCCATGTGCTTCAGTATCCGGCGCATGTACAGTACAGGAAAGTGGCTTGCAGTTCAGAAGGATTTCCTGGCGAGCCTCTTCCCTATATCAGATATCGAATAGTACAGCACAAGATTTTTTCTCAGAAATGCAGCACATGTGAATATGGACCAACAAAGATGCCTTCAGCTGCAAGCGCACATGTAAGAGGTCAGCCAGTTTCATACAGTATGTACAAATCTGCCAACAGATGCCCTTTAAGGACAAAGGACATTCGTTTCATGACAGCAATGTTTGCGTCTTAGACACAGAGGAGGACTGGTCCATAAGAGGTGTGAAAGATGCTATTTATGTTAAGTTGGAGAAACCAAGCTTAAAGGGAACCTGTCATCTCTGAAACACCCCCTGAACTAGAGTAAGCGGTGTATAGTGTAAGTGATGCTGAATCCGAATATGTAATTTTTTACTCACTTCCATTCTGATGTTGTGCTCCCACAAACCAGCAGTAAAATGCACTCACTGGACTCCAGTGCTCACTCACATAATGGAGAGGACTCAAAGAAGAGTCCTCTCAATGCATTTTACAGCCAGTTTGTGGGAGCACAGCGTCAGAATTGAAGTGAGTATGAAGATAAAACTTACATATTCGGATTCAGCATCACTTACACTATACACCGCTTGCTCTAGTTCAGGGGATGTTTTGGAGATGACAGGTTCCCTTTAAATATAGATGGAGGAGTGTAGAATCTATTATCTGCCAGTTACAATGTGGAATCACATAGGGGAGAGCTTTGTACTGTGTTAATGGGTTACTGTGTGGAGGTTATCTCCTACCCTTATGCTTCCTGCACAAACTCCTCTCTATTTTGAAGGTTCTTTCTAGTTGTGTTTAATGTTTACATCAGACTGGGTTTAGTAGTGTTTCTATATGGCAAGTCAAATCTTTAAACTGAAGATATGGACTTTTAATCATATTTTTTATGATGTATTTATATTTGTTACAAAGGCATGGTGCCATGATTTTCTTTGTTTGGTATTGATATATTTGGTACCACACACATCTATAGTTGGTTTTGTGGATTTGCCCACTTTGTATAGATGCTACACTTACAATGTGGCTCTAACACCTCCTCCAAGGCAGTTTAACCACACCTAATAGCTTTACTCCTGCAAATGCAATCAACACTTTACCTCTATAACTGTAGCATGAGTAACCTGTATTTAAAGCAGGAGCATTCTCGTACAAGCCAATCTAGTTGAGAATGCCAGTTGGATGACCAATGAAATGTCTTCAAGAAAAAAATACAAGTCCAGTTGCTCTGACTTATTACTACTCATATACAATGACCTGGATGAATGATAACCTGTACAGACCTACCGTACCCTATTTATTTTTTGTTTACTCACGAATGGTCTGAACGTCCTCTCCCTCTCTGGGCTCCATTACAAGATCAAAGGCTGAAGGCAAACTAGGAATTTCTTATCTCATTTCGGGAAAATAAACATGTTTTGTAGTTTCTTTTGTTTTTATATTTCAATGAAATAAAAATCATTCAGTTCCCGGCCTGTATATTTATTGTTACAATCTATGACTCAAACTTCCTAGAAATTGCTAGAATCAATAAATGTAGGGAAAAATCACAATACTGTGTTTAGTTAAGAGAGTATATGTGGGAAAAATTATAGTCATAGCAGCTGCTATGGGGACCAGAAGTTATAGGGTCTATTTTGATGCAAAAATGTACCTTGCTGTAGGGTATTACAGGTATATAGCAATATACACTATATGGACAATAAAACACAACCACTACAAAAAATATATATGTCCTGTTTTAATATTTCCCATAGACCTACATGCATGCTCAAAAAA
Source organism: Rhinella marina (assembly GCA_900303285.1). Classification (NCBI taxonomy): domain Eukaryota; kingdom Metazoa; phylum Chordata; class Amphibia; order Anura; family Bufonidae; genus Rhinella; species Rhinella marina. Next base: position 220,485 of record ONZH01013965.1, on the reverse strand, counting down.
CCTACATGTACAGAATGTGTGACTCCAGCCTTAATCCAGCCCCAATGGGTTAATCAATGTGTGAAATGCCATTGTACATGCATATTTTATAGATATCTGTGTTTTAAAAATGGTTCTGCTCTGGAGTAAATCATATGAGATGTGTGACTTTGGTAATATAAATAAACTAGCTGAAGGACCCGGCTTCGCCCGGGTATATTTAATGTATTTCATTTACTGTTTGTGTGTGTGTGTGTGTCGTTAAAAGATATCGAGAGTGACCTCTACAGTGCCCGCCCCTTTAACAGTGACCTCTACAGCAGCCCGCCCCTTTAACAGTGACCTCTACAGCGGCCAGCCCCTCTAACAGTGACCTCTACAGCGGCTCACTTCTTTAACAGTGACCTCTACAGCGACCCGCCCCTTTAACAGTGACCTCTACAGCAGCCCACCCCTTTAACAGTGACCCCTACAGCAGCTCATCCCTTTAACAGTGACCTCTACAGAAGCCCGTCCCTTTAACAGTGACCTTTACAGCAGCCCACCCCTTTAACAGTGACCTCTACAGCTGCCCGGCCCTTTAACAGTGACCTCTACAGCTGCTGCCCCTTTAACAGTGACCTCTACAGCTGCCCGCCCCTTTAACAGTGACCTCTACAGCAGCCCGCCCCTTTAACAGTGACCTCTACAGCAGCCTGCCCCTTTAACAGTAACCTCTACAGCAGCACGCCCCTTTAACAGTGACCTCTACAGCAGCCCGCCCCTTTAACTGTGACTTCCACAGCAGCTAGAGTGCCCACTGTCTTCACCCCAGAAAGCCAGACCTCACCAGCCATTCCCCCAAACGTGAAACAGCGCCCCCAGTTCCCATGAAGACACACCACTAAACATGAGGCTACGCCCCCTGGCTCCATGAAGACACGGAGGAGAAGCTGTCTGAGTGTGAGCTACTGAAAGGGTGGACTTCCTTGTGTCTGTCCAGGCATTGCGTCGGACGGAGAACAGGTAGCCAGAAAACTGGACTGTCCAGCCTAAAGCCGGACATCTGGCCACCCAAACATCAGCCTGCCCCTAGGGTGGCCAGAGGTTTCAGACTCCCTGTCCTCTGTCATGCGCAGGGCCTGGATGGACACAGGGATGTCCTTTTGAACAGCTCACTCTCAGCAGCAGCACTTTGCAGTCTGAGTATGAGCTGCAGGGAAAAAGTCACCCTCCCCCCACCCCTGCAGCTGACAGAAGGTGATTTTTACCTATATTTTTAATCCTGGTCAAATGCGGCATGGAAGGGGCGTGGCCTGACTGAGTCAGGGGCGTGACTTAGTGGGATCTGGGGGTGGGGCTTTTAAGTCCTTCTTTTGACGGTGGCCTGAATTACAGGTCGATGCCAAAGTAATTTAGGAAGAAGGTGGGTAGCAGTGGAAGAATACATTTTTTATATTACTACTGAAGAGTAAATATGTGAAATTTACATTATATGAGGTAATGATTGATGATGAGTTAGTCTAAAACATAAGTTATAGTTATGATAACCAAAATACCCCTTTACCATTGTCATCCACAGCGCTCTGCCTCTTTAATGCAGACCTACAGCAGTGAACTGGCTAGGTTGTCATAGAAACCTGGTGTGTGTCTGTGAGCTTCTATTGGCTGATAAGGGTCATGTGACCAGGCTACTATTGGCTAATGCATTCTCTGAGAATATCTCAGGAACGGTACGTCCTGGAGAGCTGAAAACTGTTCTAAAACCTTCCCAGACACCTGATGTACATGTGTGCCAAATTTTGTGATTGTAGCTGCAGCGGTGCGGATTCCTTTAGTGGACATACACACACACACATACACTCAGCTTTATATATTAGACTAGCTGAAGGAAACATTTAATTTATTTAATTTAATGTTTGTGTGTGTGTCGTTAAAATATATCGAGAGTGACCTCTCCATTACCCGCTCCTTTAACGGTGACCTCCACAGCAGCCCACCCCTTAACAGTAACATCCACAGCGCCCTCCACTTTAACAGTGACCTCCACAGAAGCTAGTGTGGCCACTGTCTTCACCCCAGAAAGCCAGACCTCACCGGCCATACCCCCAAACGTGAAGCAGAGCCCCCAGTTCCCATGAAGCCACACCACTAAACATGAGGCCACACCCCTGGCTCAGTGAAGACACAGAGGAAAAGCTGTCTGAGAGTGAGCTACTGAAAGGGTGGACATCCCTGCGTCCATCCAGGCACTGCATCGGACGGAGAACAGGTAGCCAGAAAATTGGACTGTCCAGCCTAAAGCTGGACATCTGGCCACCCTAACATCAGCCTACCCCTAGGGTGGCCAGAGGTCCAGTTTTAGGCTGGACAGTCTGGCTTTCAGACTCCCTGTCCACTATCCAGCACAGGGCCTGGAGAGACACAGGGATGTCTACCCTTTCAGTAGCTCATGCTGAGACAGCTTCTCCTCCGTGTCTTCATGGAACCGGGGGTGTGGCCTTGTGTTTAGGGGTGTGGCATCATGGGGACCGGTGGCACGGCTTCACGTTGGGGGGAGGCTGGACAATCTGGTTTTCAGACTCCCTGTCCTCTGTCATGCGCAGGGCCTGGATGGACACAGGGATGTCCTTTTGAATAGCTCACTCTCAGACAGCAGCACTGTGTAGTATGAGCATGAGCGGCAGGGAGAAAGTAACCCTCCTTCCTCCCCTGCAGCTGACAGAAGCTGATTTTTACCTACATTTTTTCAATCCCGATCAAATATGGCATGGAAGGATGTTTTGCTGATAAGAGCAAGACTTTAGGTTTGGATACTCTTTAAAGAGAGACTCTTAACTGAACTACAGCTACACTTCAAAGGAAGGTTTATAATATGATTTTATTAAATATAATAAGTAGTGTATACATATAGTCATATAATGTCCTTCTTTTGCACTTATTTATACACAAAGGATAAAGAACATAATACACAATTATATCAACACTTCATCTGGAGTCCTGACTACGTCCAGAATGAAGGTATATACATCACCAATTGAGTTATCATCATCTGACAGGGACATCAACTGGGAAGCCCTTTCAGCTAAAGCAGTCAGAGTCTCGATCGGGAAAACACCGGTCCCTACACGAGGCGTCCCTCCGCAGGATGAGCTTCTGACTTATTTCGTGAAGGGTTACAGCTATATACCAATTAAACAAGTGGAATGTAGCCAGCACATGCGCTGTATAATTGTCACTGTGTACGTGTTGTTCATCTGCTCTCACCGCAGACCTTGCAGCAGCCAGTTCCCAGGTCCGCAGCGAGTCAGAATCCCAAAACAACCTTGAGAAAATATGTAGACAAAACCTTACTCTGTGCACCTGCATTCACAGGTCTTAAATCAACACTTTAACTGAACAGATACAAAATGGAATTCAAATGATCAGAAACTTCATCTTCACACTTTAATCCACCCTTGATCATTTGAATTAATTTTGGTTATATATAAAGAGGGAATACATTGGATACAACATATAGCTATCAATAAACAAATGACAATGCAAATCATATATATGCAATGGTTCCTTAGTTTCAAAGTAAATTCCATAAAGGTATCTACAACTTAAGTACAATAACCTATTCTACATAATCCATCAACCCTATTCATTTAAGAATACAACATGAAACCACTCTGGTACCACTGGGCTTCTAAAAAAAACAAAAACAAAAACTCTATATATGTTGGACTAACAAGAGTTTCTTTCATAAAATTCTACTTTGCTTCTGATGTTCTTAAAGGCACAGTCTCTGGTGACTTTGAAATCCTCCTCTCATCAACTTTGTATTTTTCCTAGTTTTCAGTTACTCTTATAAAAACTCAGTCTTTGTAATTTTGTCTAGCACATTCTCTTATGTCCTCCTTTCTCACAATTCTAAGTGCAGTTTTTAGAGCCTCTTTTAAGTGATTGTAGAACAGTTCATAACCTTGTCTGTGGGAAGAGCTGTGACACTGAGAGCTACTCCCCTCACTGGTCTATAAGTTGTACAAAGTCATCAGCCCTGCTGGTTAGTTGGTGTACTGCAGGAAGTCTTGCACAGACGATTACCTTGGTGAGTAGCTCAAGCAGCAAGGCCTTTTTTAGGATGGCGGACCAGTGGTTAAAGTCTTTTTTTTTTTTTTGTTGGGTGGCAGACAGGCCACCAAAAGCTTTATTTTACCACACCTGGTGTGGTTAACTTGGGCAGCACCTGGGCACTGCTGAGGTTGTCAGTCCTGGCTCTGTTAAATAGCTGATGCATCCTGCACTTAGGAAAGATAGAATTGAAAACAAACGCGAACAGTTGCATATATGTATTCTAAAAGAAATAACTCAACTTTCAAAATATAGTCAGTTCCGTATAACTTAGTCCATGGGTTTTTTACTCAGTCCAAAATAACTCAGTCTATGACAATTTAAGCCATAGATGGGGTGGAGTAAGTTTTAGAAGTTCCTTGTGCGTCATTTACTTCACACCACCCCTGCGTCAAATAGATTCAACAAAACAAACAAATGTCTCATTATGACTTTTGTCGGTCCAACACTGCTTTTAAATAACATTGCTCAATGGAACCATAGAGGTCCTGTGTCTAAACTCTGTATCGTATCTAGTTACCTGTATATTAAGCTGAACTCAATAAAATAATCAAAAATGCTAAACAAACTAATATATTTAGCAAGTTACACGTCATCGTGGTCTTCGTCTTCATTTTTAACACATTAAATAAATAATGGCAATCAATATTTTTTCAATGGTCCTGGATGGCCTTTGTCTCATGATAACAATGTACTTCCTGTTAGTTCTATTATATCTGTGTACTCATAACACCTTGTTGTGTAAAAGAAAGGTATCTATTTTGATATCTCTTCATTTGTTGAAATCATCAAATTGCAATATCAACCATTAATATCAATTTAATCTTATGCCTTTTGATTGTTGATAAGAAAACTCAACACTGTTAATATCACATTTATTCAGAAATCTACCCAACGCTAATACCCAGTGTTGTATTTTAGTTTACCCTGCACTTCATACACTTTGATATTTTGTTTGCAAATGTACTCAGCTTTCTACATGTTATATCATTAATTTAAAGCTTTTTCCTCACAAAATGTAGTCCAAAAGATAAGAAACTACATGTTCACACTTTATAAAGGGGCGTGGCCTGACTGAGTCATGGGCGTGACTTAGTGGTACCTGGGAGTGGGGCTTTTAAGTCCTTCTTTTGAAGATGGCCTGAATTACAGGTCGATGCCATAGTAATTTAGGAGGAAACACAGTGGGTAGCAGTGGAAGAAAACATATTTTATTACTACTAAATGGTAAATATGTGAAATGTACATTATATGAGGTAATGATTGATGATGAATTAGTCTAAAACATAAGTTATAGTTATGGTAACCAGAATACTCCTTTAACAGTGTCATCCACAGCGCTCTGCCCCTTTAAAGCAGACCTACAGCAGTGAACTGGCTGTGTTTTTATGGAAAACTGATGTGTGTGGAGACTAACTGCCTGTGAGCTTCTATTGGTGATAAGGGTCATGTGACCAGGCTTCTATTGGCTAATGCATTTTTTGGGAATATCTCAGGAACGGTACGTCCTGGAGAGCTGAGACCCGTTCTAAAACCTTTCCGGACACCTGATGTACCTGTATGCCAAATTTCGTGATTGTAGCTGCGACGGTGCAGATTCCTTTAGTGGCCTACACACACACACACACACACACATAGACTCAGCTTTATGTATTAGATTTCACAGATATAATGATAGATTTGCTGTAAAAGGACAGAAGCTCTTGAGAATTTCCTGTGTCAACCTTAAAGGAATACATACGTCCCGTTCCATAACAACGACTTTATACATTAGCGACCTCTCCCACTAGTGACTCCCACTTGTGCACATGCTGCTTTGTTGTCATTGGCAGAATCAAAAGAAATAAACCAGTTTATACATTTTCAAGCAGCGTTTTTGTCATATGTAAGACACTTTATGGTTGGAAAGTTGAATATTTTGCCAGTATTTTCACACATTTATAGGAGAACACATAAATAATTTCCAAGACAATTTGTAGCAGTATGACAAATAGAGAATATAGGGAAATCACAGAGGATCGCTGAATTGAAAACTTCCAATGATAATTTCATTTCAGTGTGACTTAGGTCAGTGTGAAAAATGGTATTGTAATTGGAAAACATCTGTACAAATAATTAAACTGGTTTACAGAAACTCAAACAAGGCCACGAAGGCTAAAGAAAAATAGAGGTCTATAATTTGTAAGGGAGGAATAAAAAATGCATCTGTTATTGTGTTAGCAACAGATTCTTCATGAGGCTAAACGTGGCATATGAGAAGCAAGCAGCATTTTATATATTGAAAATAACATATTATATTATAAAAGTGCATGTATGTAATAACTGCTGTAATAAATGTCAAAAATAGCCAAATATAAGAGTGATAAAGTCTCATCTTTGTAGTGTTATAAACATAATAGATACATAGTATAATGCAATCTTATGTCTTAAAGGGGGATATTAAATTGATGGCACACACAATAGGAAACCACCTCCAATGGTTAGAAGTCACTGGTGTGTGGGGGGCTTCTTCCCTGCAATATTTGGCAGGACAATGTCCATACAGTTGTGATTGTGCCTGGTCTTGCAGCTCAGCTTTGTTGCAGCTGCATGATGAAGGTATGACATTTTTTTCTGCCATTTTTCTCCACAGTCATCACTACTCTTTGCAATATAGCTTTGAAGAAGCCTGAAATCTGCATGTACAAAAAGACAATTTGTACCAAATACCACAACAAAACACTTTACAGAGGTTTCACACGAAATGGCCCAGATTTACTAATGTGTCTGCACCTAGAATGTGTCTAAAAATCAGGGAAATTTCCACGCAAGATGGTGCAACTAGAGTTTCTAAATTTTTTCTGATTTGCTAAAAAAGGTTAAGGGTTAATAAAGGGTTTATTAAAAAAAAACATTGAGTCTGGTAAGAAAGGGGCATGTCATAAGATGCGCTAGTTTGTGCCAAAAATATGCCACAAACCTGGTGTAAAATTCTCTAAGTAAGCCAAACGATATTGGTTTAGAATTAGACAAAAGTGTCTCTTCCTGCACATTTATCATCCAGCATGAGCCACTTATAAATCATGGGCAGGTCTAGACAATCTGTCTACAATAGGGGTGCGGAACCTCTGGCCCCCTGACTGAGCATATAGTGAAAATGCTAATGACCACTTCCGTTATGGAAGTGGTCATTAGCATGTGGGTGGCAAGGGAGGTGAGCACTGCACTGAATGTCCTCACCTTCCCTGGTCTTCTTCCAGCCCCGCTCTGTGTCCTGACACATACAGTGTCCGGACATAGTGCACGTAGACGCACACTATGACCTGACGCTGTGTGCTGTCAGGTCACAGTACAGTGCAGCGGGAAGAAGACCAGGGAGGGTAACTGAATATGCCAAGTGGTAGCGCCACCCGGAGCTGGAGAGTTACGTTTATTTATTTTTTAATCGTCTGATCTTAGGTTTGATTGGATGCAGGGGTTCTGAAAGGGGCTGATCTGAGGCTAATTGAGGGTGGGGAAGGTCTGATCTGAGGCTGGGAGTCTGAACTGAGGCTGGGGGGATGTCTGATGGGGTCTGATCTGAGGCTGGGGGGTCTGATGGGGGTCTGATCTGAGGCTGAGGGTCTGATATGAGGCTGAGAGGTGTAATGGGAGTATGATATGACATTGGGCTATCTGATGGGGGCTGATCTGAAGCTAGTGAGGGTCTGATGCGGGTCTGATATAAGGCTTGGGGGGTCTGATCTGAGGATGGGGCGTCTGATGAGGGTCTGATTTGAGGCTAGGGGTCTTATCTAGGGCTGGGGTGTGATGGGGTAGGGTCTGATTGTGGTCTGATCTGGGGCTGAGAGAACTGATGGGAGTCTGTCTGATCTGGGGGGTCTGTTAGGAGGCTGATGGATGTAGGGGGGCAGATCTGAGACTGAGAAAGGGACAAAGGCAGGGACAGTTGTGAAAGAAGAGACAGGGACAATGGCAGAGTGAAAGCTGGGTGAACCCCTCTCTGGACCCTCCTGGGATGAGCATGGCTGCCATTAATGTCAAATAAAGAACTAAATGCAGAACATTCTGAACTTAAATATTAGACTAAACTATGTTTGGTCAAAATGGTGCCTGTAATATATGTAATATACATAGCACTCTGGATTTTTTAATTGAAGAACAATTTCTGTTACTTACCCCTAAGTTAGTTATATGTTTGACAAAATATTTCAATCAAATTTTTAAGATGAGAATTTTGTATTGCCTGCGAATGATGTTACAAATATTCAAATGGCCCTTGGCAGCAAAAATGTCCCTATCCCTGGTCTACAGGCTTAAAAAATCTGGGCCAATGTTTTTTTGTTTTTTTATGTGTTTTTTTTTAACCAGTGCCAGAAGTAGATTCAAATTTAATGGCTGAAAAACTGCATAGAAAACACTGGGTGAAAACCTTAAATGGTATAAAATAAAAAATAAAGATATTTTTTACGGGGAGTTTTACATGCTTTAAAACATAAAAAAAATTAATCTTTCCTTGTGTGGATTCATATGTAAAGGTTTTTTAAGCATTTGCATTATTACTTGCATAATTATTTTTTGTAATGATTACTTTAGCAATTACATCAAGAAGTGGGCAATTCATCAAATCCCTCTTCATATCTACAAATGTGATGGAGCTCATATGTACATGTTACACTGTTAAGTGAGGCTTACTTGTTGCAGATAATACACTATACAATGTTCTTTATTTTTAATTCAGCTTTGATGAGATTCCCAGTAACGCTGACTCTTAATGGTTTTGTGTAACCCCATCTAGGTACAGTTGCAGCTTAACACATTTTCATTACAAAGTTTCAGATGCTGCCAACTGCACTATGGCACATCTTCATATTTCCATGAATGAATATGCAATGAGACTGCAATAATTTAAAGCACATATTTAAAATGTGTGCTAAGTCCATTTGGCACAATCTGTTGGCTTCCTTTTGTTGAAGATGTCTTCATAAAACTGTGCAGAGCATTTTAAAATGAGTAAAATCCCACTTTCTAGGCCAAAGCCTCTTATAGACCCAGATAATAACTACTCAAGAGAGATCTCCTGGCAAACGGAATTGATCTTTCTACAAAGTCTTTCCCTCGTTGTGATTTATAAATACAATAATAGGAATATTTCCATTTATTGAAGGTGAGCTGCACATGAGCATTACCACGGGAGGACACTAATCCTGCTAGTAAAAGTTGTGTTCACTTATTGGTGTTCTGCAAGACAGCAGCACCATTTTATGTATTTTCTGTAGGCGTTCTAAGCCATGTCCTAAAACAATGGCAGGTTTACAAAAAAGCGGATTCATAATGCAATGAGTACATTTCTATGGGCTTCATCAGTGGGATATTGTTCATCATTCTGAGAGCCCACATGCAGAGCTGTAATCCCTGGGTCCCAATGCCATATATAATTTAAAGTACTAGCTTACATATTTGGGGCACAAAATTTCTTTAGGCTCCCCGTAGGCTTCAGATCCTAAGTACGACATAACCACAAACTCTGCATCTACACTATTGGCCCCATTGTTTTTTACATGTCAAATAAATGAACTTACTATCCTAAGAGAATTAGGTAATGTCATAGCCAGACCCTTATTTCTGATATTTAAGGACTCTATACTGACAGGGGGTGTTCCACAGAATTGGTGCATAGCAAACGTGGTGCCAATATTCAAAAAGGGTCCAAAAACAGAGCCTGGAAACTATAGACCGGTAAGTTTAACATCTGTTGGGGGTAATTTGTTTGAAGGTTTTCTAAGAGATGCTATCAATGAAAATAAGCAAATAACTCCATATCAGCATGGCTTCATGAGGGATCGGTCATGTCAAACCAATTTAATCAGTTTCTATGAGGAGGTAAGTTCTAGACTTGACCGCGGCGAATCAATGGATGTCGTATATCTGGACTTCTCCAAAGCATTTGACACTGTACCGCATAAAAGGTTACTATATAAAATGAGAATGCTTAGCCTGGGAGAGAATGTCTGTATGTGGGTAAGTAACTGGCTCAGTGATAGAAAACAGAGGGTGGTTATTAACGGTACATACTCAGATTGGGTCACTGTCACTAGTGGGGTACCACAGGGGTCAGTATTGGGCCCTATTCTCTTCAATATATTAATTAATGATCTTGTAGAAGGCTTGCACCGTAAAATATCAATTTTTGCAGATGACACTAAACTGTGTAAAGTAATTAACACAGAAGAGGACAGTACACTGCTACAGATGGATCTGGATAGATTGGAGGCTTAGGCAGAGAAGTTGCAGATGAGGTTTAACACTGACAAATGTAAGGTTATGCACATACTGTAGGAAGGAATAATGCAAGTCACCAGTACATACTAAATGGTAAAACACTGGGTAACACTGACATGGAAAAGGACCTAGGAATTTTAGTAAACAGCAAACTAAGCTGCAGAAACCAGTGTCAGACAGCTGATGCCAAGGCCAATAAGATAATAGGTTGCATCAAAAGGGGCATAGATGCCCGTGATGAGAACATAGTCCTGCCACTTTACAAATCACTAGTCAGAACACACATGGAGTACTGTGCACAGTTCTGGGCTCCTGTGAACAAGGCAGACATAGCAGAGCTGGAGAGGGTTCAGAGAAGGGCAACTAAAGTAATAACTGGAATGGATGGACTACAGTACCCAGAAAGATTATCAAAATTAGGGTTATTCACTTTAGAAAAAAGACGCCTGAGGGGAGATCTAATAACTATGTATAAATATATCAGGGGTCAATACAGAGATCTCTCTTATTATTTATTTATCCCAAGGACTGTGACTGTGACGAGGGGACATCCTCTGCGTCTGGAGGAAAGGAGGTTTCAAACATAGAAGAGGATTTCAAACATAGAAGAGGATTCTTTACTGTAAGAGCAGTGAGACTATTGAACTCTCTGCCTGAGGAGGTGGTGATGGTAAGTTCACTAAAAGAGTTCAAGAGGGGCCTGGATGTATTTCTGGAGTGTAATAATATTACAGGTTATAGTTACTAGAGATGGGTCGTTGATCCAGGGAGTTATTCTGATTGCCTGATTGGAGTCGGGAAGGAATTTTTTTCCCTAAAGTGGGGAAAAGTGGCTTCTACCTCACAGGGTTTTTTGCCTTCCTCTGGATCAATTTGCAGGATAACAGGCAGAAGTGGATGGACAGATGTCTTTTTTCGGCCTTATAAACTATGTTACTATGTTACTAAGATACTTTAATTTTCTAAAGTGTGTGGACTATTTGAGTCCCTGTCAAGTGGTCTTGGTGGCAAGGAGCTTCCTCCTCCCCCAGTTAGTGACATGTTTGAAGGAGCTAGTTGTCTGGTTCAGATCATCAGCACCAGCCCTCTTGTATCCTCACATCAGCCAAGATGGACAAGGCTTGATGAACTGAACTGATGATGAACTGAACCAGACAGCCAGTCCCTTCAGACATTTCACTAACACACAGACTAAGGCCCCTTTCACACGACTGTATGCCCTCCGAGACATACGGTCCGTGAGTGGGCCATATGTCCAGAAGTGGCATTGATCGTGCGCACAGGAGCGCACAGCATCATTGATTACAATGATGCTGTGCATGTCGGGCCACCCGTGGAACTATATGATTTTATAAGTGCGGGACAATAGCCCCGCGGGCGGCCCAGCGTACACAGCATCTTTGTAATCAATGATGCTGTGCGATCCTGTGTGCACGATCGATGTCGCTCTGGGACATATGGCCCGCTCACGAACCGTATGTCTCAGAGGGCATACGGTCGTGTGAAAGGGGCCTAAAGGAGGAATCTCCCTGCCTCCGGAGTAACAGCTCAGAAAAAGTTTGGTCCTCTCCCCCATCAGGCCTCTGTGCTGAGGGTCTAATCAGGCTTAGTGTCAGCGTAAAACTAATAGTACAATACTTTGACATATAAGAGTATTCCAGAATATAGTACAGCCATCATCCCCATTGGATCTTCAAGATCAAAGTGGGACTTAATAAAAAAAAGTGTAAAAATAAGTTTAAAAATGTAAAATAAATAAAAATAAAAAAGTTAAAAAATGCATTTTCACATATCCGCTCATTTATATATAATTGATTAAAAAATGAAAAAAAAATAGAGTAAACTACACATATTTCTTATTGTTGTGTCCATAGTAACCTGATCTAAAGAAGTATCATGTTAATAATCCCGTGTGGTGAACATTGTAAAAAAAAAGAAAAGGAACAATTGCGGAATTGCTGTTTTTGTCACCACAACTCCCAAAAAATTTAATAAAAAGTGATAGAAAAGTCATACTGTATGTATCTCACAATAGTACCAATGAAAACTGCAGCCCGTCCCCACAAAAAAGCCCTCACACAGCTACATTGGTGAAAAAATATAAATGTTCTGGATGTTTATGGTGTAACTATATGGTGATGCCAAAAATAATTTATTTTTAATACAGTTCAAATGCCTCACCCACAAAGCTCTCCACAGTGCTGCACCTCCATACATCTCCTCCCTCATTTCCATCTACCACCCTACTCGTGCTCTTCGTTCTGCAAGTGATCTAAGATTAGCATCCTCCATAATTTGTACCTCTCACTCCCCTGCAACTCCACAGACCTGAACTCGATCTCCAAATAGTCCCACACCCGAAGCAGATCGGACTACACCACTGCTTTCGGTACAAAAACATCTTGACTACTACTTATCACAATCAGTCAACCTTTTGTGTCATCCCCACCCTCATAGATTGTAAGCTCTTGCGAGCAGGGTCTTCACTCCTTGTGTTTCAGTTGTATATTGTACATGAACTCTCTGAATTGTAGCATTGCGGAACATGGTTGTCACGAGTGGGCTTGCGCCTGGAATCAGACGCTCTGCGCGGCTTTCTAAGTGACATGTTTGACAGGCTTCCCTGTGGTTTGGGTGCTGTTCTCCACACCCCTTCCCCTCAGCTGTTGCCGCTTGGCAATTAGCTTTCTGCTATTTACCTCTTCCTCTCCCAGTATCCCTTGCGGGTTATATCTTCTACATCCCTGATTGAGAGTGGTGTGGATCTCGGCTGAGATCCAGTTGCTGAGTTCTACTTAAAGTTAAGTGTTTTCCCTTCCTTTGGTTATTCCCGTTTTGAGTCTCTTGTTCCTCCTTATGCTTGGAGGAACGGGTTACTCTCTTGTGTCACTAGACTGCAGGGTGATCTAGGGTTTATCAAGATTAGGTTCCTGCGTATGGGCTTTCCTACCACCCGGGTTAGCTCATACTGGTAGCCAGCTAGGGCCTAGTCTTAGGGTCCCCTGCAGGAGGTGACCAGTTCCCTGGTTTTGCCTGTTCCCATCCTTCTTACGCTCGGTGTGGCCTTTCCCCCCACACCAGAGCGTGACAATGGTGGTGCTAGTTAAATAAATATTAGAATTATTATAAATAATCTACCCAGTGCTTATATGGATGCCTAGGGTGGTTGAGAAGTTCAGGGGCCCACAGGTAAATTCCCCTGTAGGCCAGTCTGAGCCTGTGTGAGACAGTAAAACACTATCAATTTCAGCAGCACACATGTGTGTGTCTCTCTGCTACTCTCTCACTTATGTTCTCCTTCCTCCTTCTAGTCCCTTGTCTATAAACTTCAATGGGCAATGTGTAATCTGATCTTTTGGCGATTTAAAAGTTTGACTTGTCTCCCTAGAGGGATTTAGCCATGAATTCATAGTGAGTAAACAGTATACAATGGTTAGGGGGAGGTGATAAGTGTAGAAAGAGGTATTTTATCTCTGATACAGTATTTGAAAAAGTACGTTATATTTCAGATCCAAAAATTTCAGTTAAGACCAAACTTGTATTGTATTTTAAAAAACGTTAAAACCACGGGTTCTGAACAGTCCTCTATATCTCTTATGTGTTTCATAACTGTACAGTTTCTAAATGATAGCTTGATAAAAATTTCACCTGATGTGACACTGTTTGTATCCATAAGGGTGGGGATACATTGTGTGTTGCTTGTAAAACTTAACCCCAATGATTCCGAATGGTTATATAGGCCATATATGTCAAATAGCATTAGCTAGCACACAAAACAGATACATTAGATCTGTTTTTAAGTTTACTCCATGTGGAAAATGTATGTCCAATGTGAGGATCCAGAACACCTGATGCATGCAAAGTATTTTTCTTCCAGTGTTCCCCTCTCCGGGGGCTAGTTACTCTCTCTATACCTCTAAATGAAGCTTAGGTAGGGTAATGGCTCTCCTTAAAGAGTCCAGCCCTGTTTGGAGACTTACTGGAAGTTCTCTATGGTCTACGGATGGATATTTGGCTCGACAATTTTCCCAAGGCTTGTCAAAAAGTTGGCTTTTGACTCATAGGGAGCCACTTCCACGAGGTGGCACTAGAGGGGTTATCTTACCTTGGAAGATATCTCTCTGCAAATACTTGCAAAGACTTCAAACATCCTGAACTTCTGCACTACCTTTGTATTTAAACCAAAGTGTATGTATGATTTATGTCAGCTCTGTAGTCACTAGTTGATAGTATATTGCCTAGTATTCTGGCATGTCTGGCATCAAAATGGCAACTGGTTTAGGGAATTTGAAATATTGGAGCATCTTGATACAAAATTAATAAATTCATTTGTTCACTGTGTTTCTGGGACTCTGGAGAGTCTCAGACCCAAGAAGCTCTATTACTCCACTATAGATTCCCAAGGACTGACACATAAGAGCTCCTAGCACCCCTTTTTGGCTCAATCACTCTGGGACTCTAGTCTTTTATGCCCCCCTTGTAGTTTGAACTTAATGTATTTATGTATAAGCACTTATATCCTTAACGTGGTCTCTTCACAGCAGTGGGAGTCTTGAACTACAGCCTTGAACATCTAATTAAGGACTACCTGGAGGAGACCACAAGCACAGACTGAGGACAGCTTGCCTTTTACCATGGGGGTGTGTTGTATACCCAGACCTGGGGGTTCTCCAAATTGTTTATTGTTATTATTGATGAGCGACGTATCGAAAAAGTGGATTTAGCTGCTTCGCCAAACTTGCGATGTTTATTACTATGAATTACTATGTCACAAAGCACATTTCTTTGCAAGTAGTGGGTGCAATGACAGGGAGAGATGATTGCGCCACTCCCCGTCATTGTACCTATCAAATGCTGCATTCATAGTTGATTATGGCATCTAACAGCAATATTACAGTGTGCAATTTTTTTAAAAAAATGAATAAAATCTTATATATTCTCATCCATTTCATAGCGAAGAGCTGGCCACCGCCATCTTGATTGTAGATCCAGCACAAAATCTCTCACAGCCCGTGATGACATCATCACGTCGGCCTGCGTGGTGACATCATACTTCACCGCGCACGGGATTTTGCGCAGGATCTTCAATCAAGATGGCCATGGCCGGCTCTTAGGGCTAAAATGGATGAGGTAAGTATGATTTATTTTATTATTACCACCATTCAGGAAAAATTGATTGGCTACCACGAGGAAATTCGGTTTCACAGTGAATCAAATTTTCCCTGAAATTCGGATCAAATTCCACTTCATGGAGTTCGATTTGCTCAACACTAATTGTTATGCATTGTATTTCTCTATTTGTTTCCTGGCTATTTCTACCAGTTAAGATGGTATGACAAAGGTTGGTAGGAACAGGGTTAATCACACTTTTTCCCCTCTTGGTAGAAGTGGTCTAGTGCTGCTTCCTGCCAAGGGTGGGTAGTTCCTGTTTAGACACAGTGGGAGAAGGACACAGGCTGCAGTGCTTCTTCTCCCACTCAGATTTCTACAGAGAGAACCATCACTAAATTGTCTCAAATAAAGCCCTGAGAATATAAAAGACAGCAGAGTGATCTGCTATATCCAGCTTCTGCAGACTCTGCTTCAAAGTGAGGGAAAACGGGCCAAAAACACTCTCAACACCAAAACTACTAGTCCAATATCACCTAAGTGTTAAATTGCCATCAACCAGCCTGCCTCCTTGCTGGTGCCAGAGAAGAAAACCTGCACTAAACCTGCTGTTACTGTATGTATGTTCAAGTTCTACATTGCAATTAGTAAAAAGGACTTTGTTACGTTCATCTCTGGCCTCACTGTTCAGTACTACAACTTTCACTGGAATGGACCCCAAAGAGTGAAAGCTAGAGGCAGGACACTGTGCACAACTACCCTACATCAGGGCCAATGCCACTTTCATCCTCTACACAGGCTTCTATTGGGGACTCGCTGCACAGAAAGAAGATGTGTGAATGTGTAGGGGTAATAGTAGGTGCAGTAGTAGCAGCAGAAGCAATACAGTATGGAACATGAAAGATAGGAGATAAAAAGCTGTGTAGGGGTAGTAGTAATGGAATTAGTAGCTGCAGTGTATGGAACCTGCAACACAATGCAGGAGATATGAAGCTGTGTAAGGGTAGTAGTTGTTTCAACAGTGGGCAAAGCAGTACAGTATGGAAAAAGACAAGGGAGGAGATGTGTGGCTGTGTTGTGTAGGGGTAGTAGTAGTGGCAGTAGGTGGAATGTCAGCTACAGCAGCAGCAACACAGCATGGAACGTGATGGACAGGCAGACAGCAGTAGTAACATCATTGGGTCAGCGATAAATAGCTGTGATGAGGGCAAATGTATTGCTGAATAACCTCTATGACAGTACATTTGAGGCTGGACAAGACAGCCACAGACACCGACTGCAAAGTTGGCCAATTCTGGCAACTCTTCCAATCTGACCCCCAGAAGGCCATGGGTATATGCCGCTGAAAAGGAATAGTCCAGGTGTGACTGAACCTGGTTTTTCAGGCAGCATGTATTTGTTTACTGACGTCTGTCAGATTGGCAAAACACCTGAAAAAAAAACTGTTCCATCATATTCAGCATAATAGCATAATTATATATCCTTGTCATCATGTTAGCAACCAAACATACAGCTTGCCATGCTCATCCGCATGCCCTAGGACTAGAGATGAGCGAGCATACTCGTCCGAGCTTGGTGATCGTTCGAGTATTACGGTACTCGTAAGTGCTTGCTGCTCGGACGAGTATCTCGCCATGCTCGAGGAAATGGCAACTTCCGCATCATGCATTTTTGGCGCCTATAAACTCAGCCAATCACATGCCAGGAGACTCTGCAGTACATCCAGCATCACGTGGGGCCCTTACATGTCGATAGCAGGGGTTGGCTGGCCTGATCAGGTGACCCTGGAATATACTAGTGACTGGCTGCGATGCTCGGCTCAGATGCTGTCTGGATGTCGTTAGGGATAGAGCTGCTGCATTTCAGGGAGAGTGTTAGGGCCTGCATTTAGTTCTCTGTTAGGCAGGAATCACCCACAACGAACCCAACAGCCCTTTTAAGGGCTACAAGAAATTTTTTTTGTCTCCTGGCTTGGCTGGCTGGCTGGCACTAGTAGTGCAGCTAACGCCATATATAACCCCTTTTTTTTTATTATTATATCTCAAACAGCAGTGTGGAACCATTCTGTGTGTCACAGTTCAGTACACTCACTACAATCCGTATTTTCTGTCCATGTGACACTTTCTGTACGTCACTTAATACAACCAGGTCTTTTGCTCTCACGAATATAGCTTGATCCCAAAAATCTCTGTGCGACATTTTCCTGGGTCGCAGTCAAAATAGCCACCGTTAGCAGGGTGTCAGTTAGCTCTACGATAGTTTCTGCACGTCACGTTCCAAAAAAAACAAAACTAAAAAAAAATATATAAAAAAAAAGTTTTTTTGTTGTTTTAGCTCAGTGATACAAATCCATTTCACACAGCTGCGTGGAACCATTCTGTGTGTCACAGTTCAGTACACTCAGTACAATCCGTATTTTCTGTCCAGGTGACACTTTCTGTACGTCACTTAATACAACCAGGTCTTTTGCTCTCACGTATATAGCTTGATCCCAAAAATCTCTGTGCGACATTTGTCTGGGTCGCAGTCAAAATAGCCACCATCAGCATGGTGTCAGTTAGCTCTACGATAGTTTCTGCACGTCACGTTCCCAAAAAAACAAAACTAAAAAAAAAAATATATAAAAAAAATAGTTTTTTTGTTGTTTTAGCTCAGTGATACAAATCCATTTCACACAGCAGTGTGGAACCATTCTGTGTGTCACAGTTCAGTACACTCACTACAATCCGTATTTTCTGTCCAGGTGACACTTTCTGTACGTCACTTAATACAACCAGGTCTTTTGCTCTCACGTATATAGCTTGATCCCAAAAATCTCTGTGCGACATTTGTCTGGGTCGCAGTCAAAATAGCCACCGTCAGCATGGTGTCAGTTAGCTCTACGATAGTTTCTGCACGTCACGTTCCAAAAAAAAAACAAAACTAAAAAAAAAATATATAAAAAAAATAGTTTTTTTTGTTGTTTTAGCTCAGTGATACAAATTCATTTCACACAGCAGTGTGGAACCATTCTGTGTGTCACAGTTCAGTACACTCACTACATTCCGTATTTTCTGTCCAGGTGACACTTTCTGTACGTCACTTAATTCAACCAAACTGAACAAGTTTGTAGGTTTCAGTACAGCAGGCCCATTTATTTTTTATTTTTTATATAATACACTTATATACAGAAAATGTTGAACCCCAGGGCTAAGGGTCGATGACGAGGGCGTGAGCGTGGGCGTGGGCATTCAATTACTGCAGGGGGCAGAGGCCGTGGTCCTGGGCAGGGTGAGACAGTACCTGCTGATGAGGGAGCAGGGGAATGCCGCAGAGCCGCTACACTCCCTAGCTTCATGTCTCAACTTACAGGGACACGTGGTAGAGGACTGTTGAAACCACAACAGTGCGAACAGCCGATGTCGTGGATTGCGGACAATGCTTCAAGTAATTTGTCCACCAGTCAGTCTTCCACGCAGTCCACCCACGTTACCCAAGGGAGCACTCCTCTGGCTCCTCCACCTCAACTTCCTTCCCCCTAGTCGGCCCCCTCCCAGGAAAATTTGGAATGCGATCCGGCATACTCTCAGGAACTGTTTTCTGGACCCTTCCCAGAGTCACAAACCACTTCTCAGGTTGCTGCTTACCTCGTTCCCAATGCCCAAGTTTTCCAACTGTCGCAGTCTGTGGGTGATGATGATGATGATGACAATGTTGAAGAAGTTTGTAAAGAGGTGTCGGAGGATGAGGAGACACGGTTGTCAGACAGTGGTGAAGTTGTTGTCAGGGCAGGAAGTCCGAGGGGGAGCAGACTGAGGAATCGGAGGATGACGAGGTGACTGACCCAAGCTGGGTTGATAAGCCGAGTGAAGACAGTGCTTCTGAGGCGGAGGCGAGTGCTGCACCAGAACAGGTTGTAAGAGGCAGTGGTGTGGCCAGAGGGAGAAGCAGGGCCAGAGCTGGTGCATCAGCAGCAACTGTTTCACGTAGTGAAGCTCCCGTGGCGAGGCCTAGATGTTCGCAAATCTGGAGGTTCTTTAAAGAAAGTGAGGATGACCGACGGACTGTGGTGTGCAACCTGTGCCACACCAGGATCAGCAGGGGTGCCACCACTACTAGCCTAACCACCACCAGCATGCGCAGGCATATGAGTGCTAAACACCCCACTCAATGGAACCAAGGCCGTTCACCACCTCCTGTGGGTCACACCACTTCTCCTTCCCCTGTGTCACTCGCTGCCTCTCCTAGTCAACCCCCTGCCCAGGACCCTGGCACGAGCGCCTCCCGCCGGAAAACCACACCTTCGCCTCCATGATCCTCCACAGTGTCCACCAATGTGTCCCAGCGCAGCGTTCAGCTGTCTTTACAGCAGATGCTGGAGCGCAAGAGGAAATACAGTTCCACCCACCCACATGCCCAAGCCCTCAACGTCCACATCTCCAAATTGCTGAGCCTGGAGGTGCTGCCCTATAGGCTGGTAGAGTCCGAGGCCTTTCGCAATCTCATGGTGTAGGCTACCCCTCGGTATTCCGTCCCCAGCCGCCACTATTTTTCCCGATGTGCCGTCCCAGCCCTACACCAGCACGTGTCAGAGAACATCATCCGTGCCCTGACCAACGCTGTTTCTGAGAAGGTCCACCTAACCACGGACACGTGGACAAGTGCTGCCGGGCAGGGACACTATATCTCACTGACGGCACATTGGGTTAACTTGGTGTAGGCTGGGACTGAGACTGACCCTGGGGCCGCTCATGTACTGCCCACACCGAGGATTGCGGGGCCTACCTCGGTCACGGTCTCTCAGACGTACTATGCCTCCTCCTCTGACCCCTCCTCCTCCTCCACCTCCTCCTCCGAATTACCATCCGTGGGCACGGCGCCTTCAGTCGGTAGCTCTAGGCGCAGCAGCAGTGCCGTGGGTAAGCGCCAGCAGGCGGTGCTCAAACTGCTGAGCTTAGGTGACAAAAGGCACACCGCCCAAGAGCTGTTACAGGGCATCACGGCGCAGACCGATCTGTGGCTGGCACCGCTGAACCTCAAGCCAGGCATGGTTGTGTGTGACAACGGGCGTAACTTGGTGGCGGCTCTGCAACTCGGCAGACTGACACATGTGCCATGCCTGGCCCACGTGTTCAATCTAATAGTTCAGCGGTTCCTCAAGACATACCCCAATCTGTCTGATTTGCTCACCAAGGTGCGCCGCATCTGTGCGCATTTCCGCAAGTCGACCACAGATGCTGCCACTCTCAGGGCAGCACAGCGCCGCCTCCAACTGCCCGCTCACCGACTGTTGTGCGACGTGCCCACGAGATGGAATTCGACATTAAACATGTTATTCAGAGTTTACCAGCAGCGCAGAGCGATTGTAGACTGCCAGATGTCAACTTCCACCAGAACTGGTAGTCAGGTCAGTCAGATTCCTCAAGTCTACAATGAGGAGTGGACGAGGATGTCTGATATCTGCCAGGTGTTGAGCAACTTTGAGGAGTCGACAAAGATGGTCAGCGGCGATGCTGCCATTATCAGCCTCACCATCCCGCTGCTTTGCCTGTTGAAAAACTCACTGCTCAGCATCAAGTCGGATGCTTTGCGTTTGTCACAAGAGACGGTGGAGGAAGATACGTCGCTTTATAGCCAGAGCACCCTCCGGTCTGTTTCTCAGCGCGTATCGGAGGAGGGGGATGAGGATGAGGAGGAGAATGTCGGCGAGACAGTAGAGGGTACCAGTGCTCAGTCCTTAACTCTTGAGCGTGTATGGGCTGAAGAGGAGGACTTGGAGGAGGAGGAGGAAATGGAGAGTCAGGCCAGTGAGGAGAGGGAATTCTTACGTGTTGGGACTCTGGCGCACATGGCAGACTTCATGTTAGGCTGCCTATCCGTGACCCTCGCGTTAGAAGCATTTTTTCAAACACCGATTACTGGGTGTTCACTTTCCTGGACCCACGGTACAAGCAGAACCTTTCCACTCTCATCCCTGCAGAGGAAAGGAGTATGAGAGTGAATAGATATCAACAGGCCCTGGTGCACAAGCTGAAACAATCCTTCCCATCTGACGCCGCTAGCGGCAGAGGGCATGGTTCTGTGGGCCAAGTAGCGGGGGAGAGGAGCCGAGCAGGCAGCTTGTCCAGCACTGGCAGGGGAACGCTCTCCAAGGCCTATGCAAGTTTTATGTCACCCCAGCAAGACACTGTCACCTGTCCCCAGTCTAGGCAGAGTAGGGGGGAGCTGTACAGAAAGATGGTGAGGGAGTACCTAGCTGACCATACCAACGTCCGTAGCGATCACTCTGCTCCATACAACTACTCGGTTTCAAAGCTGGACACGTGGCCTGAACTGGCGCTGTACGCCTTGGAGGTGCTGGCCTGCCCTGCCGCTAGCGTGCTGTCAAAGCGGGTATTCAGTGCAGCTGGTGGCGTCATCACCGATAAGCATACACGCCTGTCAACTGACAGCGCTGACAGGCTGACGCTTATTAAAATGAACAAAGCCTGGATTTCACCGGAATTCAAATCTCCTCCGGGGGAAAGCAGCTAAAGATTAACATTACTTATGTATCCGATTCCTCTTCTCTACTCCTATTCCTCCTCCTCCTCCATGTCATCTTTGCCTAACGCTGACCAAAAAAACGTCATTTTTTAGAGGTCCAACTGGCACTCTTTTACCACAATTTTTCAGGAGGGCCCTCTACAGGCCCTCTCTTCAAACAATTTTTCCAGAGGTCCACCTACAGGCCCTCTCTCCAAACAATTTTTCCGGAGGTCCACCTACAGGCCCTCTCTCCAAACAATTTTTCTGGAGGTCCACCTACAGGCCCTCTCTCCAAACAATTTTTCCGGAGGTCCACCTACAGGCCCTCTCTCCAAACAATTTTTCTGGAGGTCCACCTACAGGCCCTCTCTCCAAACAATTTTTCCGGAGGTCCCCCTACAGGCCCTCTCTCCAAACAATTTGCGTCTTTTTCCTATCTTTCTCTCTCTCCAAACTATTTTTCCGGATAGCTGCCATATACGGTAATAAACTGAGAAGAATACAGAGAACACATGCCACACTTGATCAAGCTCATAATTTACGACTGTACCGGTTGATGCTAAATTTTTAAGTTGGGGTCCTGCGTCGTCATTCACTGAATTTCACTGATCTCCTCAACGTCTCCTCAAAGAACCGAAAGACCATTGTGGAGAGAGCGGCACAGCTCGCCATTAAAGTGACGAACCCCAACGCCAGACTGCGCAGCGAAGAGAACGAATAAATATCTCTGTGGTTATTTGTGCTAAATAAAAGTTAAATAAACACAAAAAAAATAAAAAATTGATCTGTTCCCGTGCCTGATCCACCCAAGTTGAATCTGTCCCATCATGAGAAAGTCCCCCCAAGGAGTCCCCACTGTAACTTGCTTCACTTTCAACTACCTCACCCCCCGACACCTGTGTCTTGCCATTGTCCACCACCTCCTCAGACAACACTGGTAAATCCCCACTGTCAGCACACTGAGACTGCAAAAGGTCTTGCAAATTGGGGCAGAGAATGTTCTGGGGTAGCACATCAGAGAAGGGGTGACTATGGGGTTCCAGGGAGTACGTGACCACATGCAATCTCCATCTAAAAAGTCATACTGAGGCTCACCACCATGCTTTACACTGCAATCTTATTACTGAGGCTCACCACCATGCTTTTCACTGCAATCTTATTGAAAGACAGACAATCAGGGGTTCACCGCCAGGTTGTCAGGCAGCATTTTTAAGTGGGTCACCATTACCGTGTCCCTGAAAATTGCCTTGGGGTCATCGCCAGACTATTTTTATGAAAGGCCATGGGGTTCTATACACACAGTGCTGACGGAAGCCCATCAGCCTTTCTAAACACAATTGAATCTGCCCCATCATGAGAAAGTCCCCCCAAGGAGTCCCCACTGTAACTTGCTTCACTTTCAACTACCTCACCCCCCGACACCTGTGTCTCGCCATTGTCCACCACCTCCTCAGACAACACTGGTAAATCCCCACTGTCAGCACACTGAGACTGCAAAAGATCTTGCGAATTGGGGCAGAGAATGTTCTGGGGTAGCACATCAGAGAAGGGGTGACTATGGGGTTCCAGGGAGTACGTGACCACATGTAATCTCCATCTAAAAAGTCATACTGAGGCTCACCACCATGCTTTACACTGCAATCTTATTACTGAGGCTCACCACCATGCTTTTCACTGCAATCTTATTGAAAGACAGACAATCAGGGGTTCACCGCCAGGTTGTCAGGCAGCATTTTTAAGTGGGTCGCCAGACTATTTTTGTTTCAGGTACCACCCCTGCACCGCGATGGATAGTCATAGACAGTCAGTTTATTCTCTCCCTGTTCCTGGGAATACTCTACGTCCCCCTGCACCACTAACTCCTCCAGGCATATAATAAATTAAAAAGTCAGTAAATATCTGTGCTTTGTTACAGTGTAGCCTCTGCAATGCAAAATATTGACCCAGTAGGCTGTGAAAGACATGTACTGTCCCTGGCCAGAACAGCTGCACTGTGTGTCAATGGTGGCATGCACCTTGATACCCAGCAATAATTGCAAGGAGCTGCCAACATTCTCTGCCATGTCAGAGAACAAGGAAGGGGGTATGTTTTTTTTTAAAGAAATAATGAAAGTCAGCATAGTAGGCAGGAACACACAGACAGTGAGCCTTTTTTCCCTGCCTACTTGCAGTGAAAGCCCTAAACAGCAAGTGTGCAACTTGGCAATGTTCCCCGCTCTACTAGGTGCAAGACAGACAGACACAGAGATGAACAACAGAGAAAATGTGGTTGTACAGGAATGGGTCGGAACCTGGTGGGCAGTACAGTACAAAATCACAAGACAGAGGGTAGTCAGAAAAGCCAAGCCAAAGTCAGAACCAAACAGGAGTCACAGTACCAGATCATGAAACAGGGAGTGAAGTCCAAAGCAAGCCAGGGTCAATATAACAAGCAACCAGGAGCACAGCAAGGTAGTGAAACCTATAACTGGCAAGGGTATATTGCCAGCCAGGGACTTAAATAGAGTGCCAGGTCCCTAGACCAGAATCTGAAAAGTCCAGGAACTCGGCGCCCCACTGGACCAGAATAAAAATAGTTATGAGATGAGTGTGCATCATAAACATACACAGGTGATACCTATAACTCACTCATCTCCCTCAGCAAGCATGTGCTGCAGGGAGGAACAGAGAGAATGCTCACGTCACCAGGGGGAGTGGCTTAGGTGGCGTGTCACCAGGGCGGTGGCTTAGACTGCACATAAACGGGGGCAATGCCCAGCAGCATGTCTCACTCGTTGCGGCCACACCACAGCCCCAGAGTGCATCTTCCGGTAAGCTAGTAACGAGGACAAGGCAATTTTCAAAACTTTCTTGGAATATAACAAAACAATTTTCAGCAGTTTTTTTTTATGACAAGAAGACAATTGTGAATAATTCTTTGAAGACAATTATCAATTTTTTAGGAAAAAAAAGGATGCAAATGGGTCAACGTCCAATACAATCTATGTGAGGTCAGGTACACTGCAATTATAAATGATATTTCTTAAAGACAATTATTTTTATAAAAAAAACTTCTAAAATCCCAAATCAAAAGTCCAATAAAATAACAACCAGCAGTGTTAAGAAAAATGAACACATGGGAGATACTCCTAACCACATAAATCACATAATTTAAGTCACCTCTACTCCCACTACCCAAACTTGCCCTAGGTCTGACACAGCTTTTGAGCTTGCACCAACAGAGTTCACAACTACATTACATGGCAACCGTGACACAGACCAATATATCAGGTTGGGTACACTAGTGTGTGCTAAATAGAATTTTTGGAATAAAATTTTCAACAAATTTTCACAAATCTGTTTTTTAAATGCAGAATTGAACACAGTCTGCGGTGAAATATATGCTGCTGATGACACTGGAGAATACATTTATTGTACATCTAAAACTTTGCAACAAAATGAGAATTAGACAAGCTCTCTGGCAAAAAATAATCTGCTGGTGATGCAGTAAAATCTGCTCAATATGGGGAAAGGGGGGTGATTTGAATTTTTATATACTTTTCATATCTTTATCTTTTATATCTATTTTTTTCACTTATTTGAACCCATTAAATACCACCAATATGCTTTTTTGGTCAATGGCCTTATGCTAGGATGCAACTGTCTTAAGGCAGCCAAGTTTAAGCTTTGCATGGTTCTCCAGTTCAGTGGAGTGCAGAAACTCAACTCTAGTATGACAGTAGGACTCCTGCTATAACTGCCCAGATTAGCAAAAGTGCAAATCCTGACTATTAAACCTATTAAACCCCTCAGATGCCTGCAGCATCTGAGTGGTTTACAGGGAGGAGGTGACCTCTCATAGGCATCGTCACTTCAAAAAATGTGGTTACGGGGTGCTAATTTCTTAGTATAGCATCCAGGGTCCCTTTGTAGGACTAATGAATAGAAAAAATGAGAATGAAATAAAGTTTTAGTAAATTAAAAAATCTTCAAGTTAAAAAAAAAAACTTTTTCACTCAAAAAATGCTTTTCAATTGAAATAAATTGCAAAAATTAAGACCACAAATGTCATGTAATTTATCAAGCTGTAAAAAAAATGCTAGAATGGCAGGAAAAAAGCAATCATGTGGGATGTGGTGTGCAAATGTGGTAAAGCATACAAATAAAGTATTATATTTTTCACTCTATAAGACACACCTGCCCATAAAACTCACCTAGGTTTTAGAGGAGGAAAATAATAAAAAAAAAACCTAAGATCACACCCCCAATCAGAATCCCAATTTTAATCCTCAGATTAGACCTTCAATGTTAATCAGATCTTAGCTCAGACACCAAAAGTTTATCAGACCGCCAAACAGACCTCAGATCTGACTCCAAATCTTAACTAGACCCCCAAACAGACCTCGGATCAGACCCCCAATGCTAATAAGACTGCAGCTCAGACCTCCAATTACACCTCAGATCAGACCCCGAATGCTGATTAGACTGCTGCTCAGACCCCCAATCAGACCTCAGATCAGACCTCCAATGTTGATTAGATCGCAGCTCAGACCCCCAATCAGACTTCAGACAAAAAAAAAAAAATCAGATCACTGCTCCTGAGATCCAACACTCTTCCAGCTGTGCAGTGGTGTGATCCGACATTGTATAGCGAGGTCACAAAGTGTGCCAACGTCCTCCCATTGTGCATAGGGCCTGCAGGAGAAGACCAGCAAGTGATAAGTAAGCAGTACAGTTTATTATAGAAGGGATCAGAAGATCGTCTGTCAGAGCCAGCACAGGTAGCGCTGTATTCACCAATTCACAGTCCTGCTGTACTAATGAGCACTTCTATAATGGAAGCACTCATTAGTATTTGCCCTATAAGATACACTGACATTTCTCCACACTTTGGGAGAAAAAAAAAGTATATATATCTGGTATTGCTGTAATTTACTGATCCACAGAATAAAGTTAAGATGCTATTTACGCTGAAAATGAACGCCACAAAACTTATAACGTAAATCCCTCATTACTGTACTGAAATGATACTGTATGTAAAATGGTAGGCGCCATTTTCAAGATTCACTCATTTCAAATCTTTAAAATGTTGGCTGTGTTTGGAAGTAGAAATTTTTAGGAAATGTGTAACAAATTAGGCTAGTTCAGAATGAATTCTCTCATGTCTAGTCCATAGTCTTAGTGGCAATATACCAGTATGGGCACTTAGTGATATTTATTTATGACATTACCTTCATATTAAGATACTTTATTGTGCAAAATAAAAAATAGCCAGTCTGATTAAAGTGTTATACAAATGCACAGTTTCACGTATCATAACTGATCATAAACAAAGCTTATGAAAGGGGACATGCCATTATGTGAACTGTTGCTTGTTACAATGTCTCCCATCCGATTATAGATATTTGAAATGTTGATGAAAGTTCTGCACATACATTCAAGTGATCTACGATGGTAGTAACACTGCCATCTGCTGGTAGTTCCAATAGAAATCTCAGTACGTTGTTAAGAAATCTGGTTGTTTTAGGCTAGAATCACCCTAGCGGTTATATGTAGGAGATTTTGCAGGTTTTTGAGCCAAAAAAACTCCTTTGTATGCTTTAAAAAACTGCATCAAAAAAATGTGTGAATCTGTCTTACACATTTTCTGCCAGCCAGAGCACATTAATGTAGTCTACTACAAAATGTATAAGATCACAATTAATACATACATTTAAATACCTGAATAAAATGCGACAGCAGCATACCTGGAGGAAAATGCGAGACAAGTATAAATAATTCTACAATGAACTGCATACTTTTGCACTGCTAAGGGCTTGTTCACACATCAGTTATTTGGTCAGTTATTTCCATCAGTTATTGTGAGCCAAAACCAGTAGTGAAGCTACACCGAGATCAAGTATAATGGAAAGATCTGCACCTGCTCTGTGTTTTTGACCCGCACCTGGTTTTGGCTTACAATAACTGATGGAAATAACTGATCAAATAACTAATGTGTGAACAAGCCCTAAGATGCCTGCAAGTTGCCTACCCACCCCACAATAAATGAGAAGCCAACAACAAGACACCAACAAAAACAACAGAAGCAGTCTAGTGGATTCGCTCTGGCCAGCAGGGATGGTACAAAGCATGCTGCATTGATGCCAAGTTCATGTAGGTTTTTTGGTGTCTTATTTTCCATGATAAAGACTTGTTAATTGCTAAAAATATAACTTTTTTTTTACTTTTATGTACACAAAACATTTTTTACTATATTTATAATTCCCACATGCAGACTTTAGGAAGAAATACTTTGATCACTGACAGTATATAATACACTGCAAAATTGATGTATTACAGTGTATATTCTTAAACAGGCTTTCTGATTTTCCCATATTGATGACCTAGCCTCAGGATAGGTCATCAATATCAGATCAGCGGGGGTCCGACTCCCGCCACTCATGTGAATAAGCTGTTTGAAGATAACAGACCACTCATGCAAGCCCAGTGTTCTCTTCACTGTTTAGCTGCTCACCGTCAACATTGATGATTGGCTGAGTGGCCAAGAGCTAGACCCCTGCTGATCTGATATTGATGACCTATCCTTAGGAATAGGTCATCAATACAAGAAAACCAGACAATCCCTTTAATTAGTGCAGTGTATATGATACTGATGGGATCAGACCTCTGATTGCTATAGCAATCAATTGATCCAATGATCAGGTCATAGGGTGAAGGGGCCATGATGGAGTGACACCGGAAGCCTATTCCCTCTGTCCAGCACAGTTACTATTGATGGTGGCATCTAAGGTGTTAGGCAAAAAGAATCAGAGCTAGCCCTTTTCAGAATCATACCAGCAGGAGCCAAATTTACACTACCATTCAAAAGTTTGGGGTCACCCAGACAATTTTGTGTTTTCCATGAAAACTTACACTTTTATTTATCAAATGAGTTGCAAAATGAATAGAAAATATAGTCAAGACATTGACAAGGTTAGAAATAATGATTTTTATTTGAAATAATAATTTTCTCCTTCAAACTTTGTTTTCGTCAAAGAATGCTCAATTTGCAGCAATTACAGCATTACAGACCTTTGGCATTCTAGCTGTTAATTTGCTGAGGTAATCTGGAGAAATTTCACCCCATGCTTCCAGAAGCCCCTCCCACAAGTTGGATTGGCTTGATGGGCACTTTTTGCGTACCATACGGTCAAGCTGCTCCCACAACGGCTCAATGGAGTTGAGATCTGGTGACTGCGCTGGCCACTCCACTTCAGATAGAATACCAGCTGCCTGCTTCTTCCCTAAATAGTTCTTGCATCATTTGGAGGTGTGCTTTGGGTCATTGTCCTGTTGTAGGAGGAAATTGGCTCCAATCAAGCGCTGTCCACAGGGTATGGCATGGCGTTGCAAAATGGAGTCATAGCCTTCCTTAATCAAAATCCCTTTTACCAAAGCAATCCCAGACCATCACATTACCTCCACCATGCTTGACAGATGACGTCAGGCACTCTTCCAGCATCTTTTCAGTTGTTCTGCATCTCACAAATGTTCTTCTGTGTGATCCAAACACCTCAAACTTTGATTTGTCTGTCCATAACACTTTTTTCCAATCTTCCTCTGTCCAATGTCTGTGTTCTTTTGCCCATATTAATCTTTTCTTTTTATTAGCCAGTCTCAGATATGGCTTTTTCTTTGGCACTCTGCCCTGAAGGCCAGCATCCCGGAGTCGCCTCTTCACTGTAGACGTTGACACTGGTGTTTTGCGGGTACTATTTAATGAAGCTGCCAGTTGAGGACCTGTGAGGCGTCTATTTCTCAAACTAGAGACTCTAATGTACTTGTCTTGTTGCTCAGTTGTGCAGCGGGGCCTCCCACTTCTCTTTCTACTCTGGTTAGAGCCTGTTTGTGCTGTCCTCTGAATGGAGTAGTACACACCGTTGTAGGAAATCCTCAGTTTCTTGCCAATTTCTCGATTGGAATAGCTTTCATTTCTAAGAACAAGAATAGACTGTCGAGTTTCACATGAAAGTTCTCTTTTTCTGGCCATTTTGAGAACCCACAAATGTAATGCTCCAGATTCTCAACTAGCTCAAAGGAAGGTCATTTTTATAGCTTCTCTAACCAGCAAAACTGTTTTCAGCTGTGCTAACATACTTGCAAAAGGGTTTTCAAGGGTTTTCTAAACATCCATTAGCCTTCCTACACAGTTAGCAAACACAATGTACCATTAGAACACTGGAGTGATGGTTGCTGGAAATGGGCCTCTATACACCTATGTAGATATTGCATTAAAAACCAGACATTTGAAGCTAGAATAGTCATTTACCACATTAACAATGTATAGAGTGTATGTCTGATTAATTTAATGTTATCTTCATTGAAAAAACTGTGCTTTTCTTTCACAAATAAGGAAATTTCTAAGTGACCCTAAACTTTTGAACGATAGTGTATATTAAAGCTGTTCCCATTACCAATGGTGCAGGCCATACTGCAATTTAACTGTACATCGAAGTGCAGGAAGTTATCCTTCACCTCCATGTACAATTACATTGTGGGGTAGGAAGGAGCTAATAAGTGTTTCTATATAGTCACCATTTAAAGTAAACATACAATCACCTTACGGTAACCAAAGAAAACAGTACAGTGTACCATAGATATCATTGATATATAGAGAAGATAGTATGTCTGCAAAAATAGGATCACTATTCTGGCACTGTCCTCAGGGATAAAAAGCCAAATTCTGCATAGTTACATCTAGTTTCAGTATATTAGGGCGTCAGAACTGGAATCATATTGATACATTTTGATCCCCCCCTTTTTCCCCTATTCCCTTCAACCCACTCTAAATAACTTCAGTTTCGATTTATACTGTCACATATCCACGTACCAAAGCAAAGCTGCATTTTCTTTTGCTTATCGCATAAAACACGGCTCCACACTTTGAATAATCCACTTAAATTGAGTTTACTCTAAAAAAAAAGGTGAATCCACTTTTTAACCTCATCACACAAAGCTTTGATTTGCTTTATTTCATCAGGCTAAACTTTCATGTAATTCAAGAAATTCCTAAAGATAATTGATGTGAACCACAGCAAAATGCTGATTAGTGCACAGTTGAATCAGGCTACATTGTATCCCCAG
Organism: Rhinella marina; assembly: GCA_900303285.1. NCBI lineage: Eukaryota > Metazoa > Chordata > Amphibia > Anura > Bufonidae > Rhinella > Rhinella marina. The sequence goes on along the minus strand of ONZH01013965.1, from coordinate 189,432 downwards.
CCATTTTACCATTACATGTTATGTTACATAATAATAATGCATGTAAGGGTACAGTGACACAATTTTAGATTTTCTGGTGCAATTTTGGAAGCCAAAACAAGGAGTGAATAAAGAAAAAAAGAAAAAAAAAGTTGTATCTGTCCCTAATACTTTCTCTCCTTTGTGATCCACACCTTATTTTGGCTTCCAAAACTGCGTCTAGAAACTTGAACATGTGACGGTACCCTAACTGTGCTGTGGATGCCTACTTTCTAGTGTAGTTAAGTTTAATATGTAGCAAACATATAGATAAACAGCATACTACATTTTTCGCCCCATAAGACGCATTTTTTCCCCCCAAATGTGGGAGGAAAATGCCCCTGCGTCTTATGGGGCAAATACTAATGAGTGCTTCCATTATGGAATCGCTCATTAGCACCGGAAGACCAGGAAGCGGCTCTGTACTCACCGCTTCCTGGTCTTCTGCTTGGCTGTGTCACTCTGTGACCTCATGCTGCATGTGCCGGGTTATAGCACAGCCGGCAGCAGGAGAACGCAGAGCGCAGGTGGAGCAGAGCGCTGGCGTCCAGGAGCAGGAGAGGTAAGTGGCTTTTTTATTTTATTAAACATGGGGCAATAGGATCTGCTGGGGGCTGATCTGTGACAATAGATGCTGCTGGGGGGGCTGATCTGTGACAATAGATGCTGCTGGGAGGGGGGGTCTATGACAATAGGAGCTGCTGGGAGGCTTATCTATGACAATAGATGCTGCTGGGGGGGTGGTCTGTGACAATAGGAGCTGCTGGGGGGCTGATCTGTGACAAGATTTGCTGGGGGGCTGATGATCTGTGACAATAGAAGCTGCTGGGGGGCTGATCTGTGACAAGATTTGCTGGGGGGCTGATGATCTGTGACAATAGAAGCTGCTGGGGGGCTGATCTGAAACAAAAGGGGCTGCTGGGGGCTAACATGAGCAATGGGGCTCTTATCTGAGGTCTGATTGGGGGTCAGTCACATTAGGGTCTCAGCTGAGGTCTGATTGGGGGTCTGATCTGAGATCTTGTTGGGGTCTGATTGGTGGTATGACCTGAGTTCTAATAAAAAATATTTTTTTCTTATTGTCCTCCTCTAAAAACTTGGTGTGTCTTATGGGCCAATGCGTCTTATAGGGTGAAAAATATGGTACATTAAGTTCTAGATCTGCAGCGTTTCTCGCTCTGGGACAGTTTCCGGAGATACAAATGAAATTAAATTATGTACAAACATACACATACTGTACATGTAAACATACATATACAATGCAGACTCTTTAATCTAATAATAATAATAATAATAAGACTTGAACGTTTACCAGACAGGCATATCTTAGCTCAATCTTCTGCTTCTGGTGATGAGAGAATTGAATGTTTATGGAATAACCAAGTGTCAGGTGACCAGTATATCTGGACTATCAAATGCGGAACTTCAGCCCCTTTAATTTTTTTTTTTTACTTTTGTTCTCTGGCTATAGATACAGTATACAGTGAGATCAGACCAGCCCTACCTCTTTGCCATTGAGAGTAGAAACCCATCTTTGGGCCCTTTAACATATATGCAGTAATTTGGTTTAGCTTCCCTGTGTAGTGATACAAAAATGCCTGAGGGAAACTGATGCCCATAGTTTTCTACGAGATCATTCATATCATGTAGCTCATCAGTTTTGATGGCGGATGTAAAATAGTGCTGTATAGAAAAATATAGCATGCAGCTGTTTTTGGTTTATGAATTCCAGACCACTGCACAAAGTGCACATAGACTACATATACTTATCTTTTTTGTCTGGCATGAGCCCAGCCTTAGGTTAGGCCTAGTGTGGACTGTGTTCCCTGTCCAGATAAGTCACAACATAACATGCCAAGGGTGAGAAATCTGTACAATAGTCATGTCGTACTTCTTTCCTTCAAGGAATTCTAAGAGAGGGCAATAAGTTCTTAGGCCTTCTTTTCAAACTCGGAAGGGTATGGAGGCCCAGTTTTCCTTTTTTCTCTTTTCCCACTATGAGTTGTTTGGTTTGTACATTAGGGGTACTGTCTACCATTGTAATCATTTATGCAAACTATAGATGGCCATACACATTCAATAGCTGTTGGCTGAAGAATCGTTCGTCCAACAGGTATCAAACCCCATAAACGTTTGGCTCAGTCCCCTGATTTTCAGCATCTGAGATAATGATTGCAAAGGCTCACAGTGTTTAGGGAACCACAATGAGCCTATCAATGGTCATCAAGACTGTCCAGGGATAATTCCCCTTAAGCATATCCTAACATTCACAGCGAGTAATGCAATGGAATTTACATGTATTACAATGCATTATAATAAAAGAGAAAATAAAGAAGCAAAAGTGCCACATGGAACAAAAAACAATTAAGTTTAATAAAACAATTTGTTAAAGAGCCACAAATGCAATCTACAGGTAGCATATGATAGAGCAGATTGATATATAGTCTTGTGGGAAAAGATTCACTAAAACTTGTAATTTATATATATATATATATATATATATATATATATATATATATATATATATATATATCTTTGCCTTTTCTGACTTAAGACCTTCCCCATGAAGAACTATCAGTGACTGAAAGCTATACACACTTACACAGAGAATGCTATCAATCACTGATAACACCTCTGTGTACAGCTACCAGTGACTGACAGCTATCTATGTATACACACTTACACAAAGAATGCTATCAATCACTGATAACACCTCCCCTGTGTACAGCTATTAGTGACTGACAGCTATCTATATATATACACTTCCACAGAGAATGCTATCAATCACTGGTAACACCTCCCTGTGTACAGCTATCAGTGACTGACAGCTATCTATATATACACACTTCCACAGAGAATGCTATAAATCACTAATGACAACTCCCCTGTGTACAGCTATCAGTGACTGACAGCTATCTATGTATACACACTTACACACAGAATGCTATCAGTCACTAATGACATATCCCCTGTGTACAGCTATTAGTGACTGACAACTTTCTCTGTATATACACTTACACAGAGAATGCTATCAATCACAGATAATACTTCCCCCATGTACACCTATCAGTGACTGACAGCTATCTATGTATACACACTTACACATAGAATGCTATCATTCACTGATAACAACTCCCCTGTGTACAATGATCAGTGACTGACAGCTATCTCTGTATACACACTTACACAGAGAATACTATCAATCACTCATAACACCTCCTCTGTGTAATGACTGACATTTATCTCTGTATACACACTTACACATAGAATGCTATCAATCACTGATAACACCTCCCCTGTGTACAGCTATTAGTGACTGACAGCTATCTATGTATACACACTTACAAAGGGAATGCTATCAGTCACTGATAACACCTCCCCATGTACAGGTATCAGTGGCTGAAAGCCATCTCTTTATATACACTTACTGTCACGTACCGTGTGGTTATCGTGACACGTGTTCAATGTTGCTCATGTTTGTGCCCTGGTATTCCGGATTTGGTTGTATGCTGGTTGCCAGGGGCAACGTGTAAATTGGTGGTGTCTCGGTTGTTCTCCGTGACACGGCTTCTATGTTGCTCATGTTTGTGTCCTGGCATTCTGGCTGCGGTAGTAGGCCGTGGTTGCCAGGGGCAACGTGTAGTTTTGGTTGCTGGTATGTTCCCTGATTGCATACTTCCCTCCTTCCCTGTCTGGTTCTCATGGGGTTAACATATTGACCTGGGTGTGGTCACTAGGTGCTTTTATTCTGTTGTTGCTAGCCTGGTGGGTTAGTTGTGCTCCAGCCTCCGTTGGTGCTGGAGCTATGCACCTTTCCTGGGATTCCATCTGCCCAGTCCTTGTGGCCACTTAATATGTCATCAAGGTCTTCCCGAGGTCCTCTCATCCCCTTCCCTTATTCCTGTTATTTGGTTTATGTACGGGTGGGTGTTTGGTCTGTGACTGCCATGTGTCTTCTGACATGGAGTCCAGACAATCCTGTATGTATGTGCCTTCGGTGAGAGGGCTCCAGGGTTCCCCGGAGGGGGAACAGCGATACTGTGAGTTGTTGCCGGTGAGCTGGTTCCTGGGTTTGTTGTGTGTACTGAGTCCTGTTAGGTGTTCGGGTTCCAGTACATGTGCCTGGGCTCAGTCTTTGGTGTATGGACTGCTGGTGCTTCTATCAGCAGTATCAGCAGGTAAGTTGCCAGGTGCACCGGGACCTTCCTGGAGGTGCAGCCAGTGAGTTCTGGATAAGTGCATCCCTACCATCTGGGGCTCTGTGAAGAACGGGGCTCACTGGGTTTCTGCCCTCTGGGTTTGGTTTCTGGTGTTTCCGGTGCACTTGGTTCAGTGGTTTTCCTTGCCACTGGCTTCTTGCCTGCTGATTGGTTTTCATCTCACTGTAGTGTATCGGTGTATGCTCGGTGTGGAGTTTCCCCTCCCACACCGTAGCGTGACAGTATGACATATTAGGCCACTTTGCGTGTTTCCGGTGCACTTCATTCAGTGGTTTTCCTCGCCACTGGCTTCTTGCCTGCTGATTGGTTTTCATCTCACTGTAGTGTATCGGTGTATGCTCGGTGTGGAGTTTCCCCTCCCACACCATAGCGTGACACTTACACAGAGAATCCTATCAATCACTGATAAAACCTCCCCATGTACGGTACAGCTATCAATGACAGACAGTTATCTATGTATACACACTTACACATAGAATGATATTACTGATAGCACCTCCTCATGTACAACTGAAGTCAGAAAAAGGAGATATTTAAATTTCTAAATTATTACGGTCATTTATTATTGGTTTTACACCACTTTATGGTGTAGTTAGCAAAGTGAAATAAAAAGTGGGGTGTTGTAAGAGCAGAGAAGAGGGCCAGTAGGCCCATCTCATTCATCATTTTCCATGCCAGTTTATGTCATGGAAAATGGTGTAAAACAATGCCAGCAAAGGAGCTGGCATAGTTTAATGCACGTCACACGACCGGCAGCAGCAAGAGCCAAAGTTATATCATGGCCTGCACCTCTACATAACTTTGGTGCATTCATCGGAAGTGCAGAGTGATTGAGACCGGCATAGAAATCACCAGTGTTAATAAATGTCTCCCTATACATTTTACTGGATCTTTTCCCACAAAACTATATACCAATCTGCTTAGCCCCTCCTGCTTTATAACATGCTGCCTGCAGACTGCACTGCATATCATGGTGGCAGATCTTCTTTAAAAATAAACATGCACATGAAAAATAAAATGAAAATAAAAAATTATTAAAAGTGTTTTCCAACATTTTAATACCTGATGACTTATCCTCAGTAGAGGTTTTGGTTCTGGTGGTGATGGAAATAACTGACCAAATAACTGAAATGTGAACTCGGCATGCGTGCTCCCTGGATCCATGTGAGGTACAGAGATTGTCATGTACTATATAATGTCTGATTTTTATACTACTCATGTCTTGGAAGGAAGCCACAGTATCTACAATCATAAGACCTCTGAAGTAAAACTGGTTGATTGTAAAAAAAAATTCCATGTCACTCACTAGGACATAATACTGTCTTATAATATTCTCAAATTAATACCCACTAAGAGCAATGAGAAATAGAGCTAGAATTATGAATTTCACGTTTTGTTGTCGTTTTTCTTCACGTGACCCTCAGTACTTCCCAGACGTTCTCAGCTATGATGTCAGGTTTTTGGTTGTTTTTATTTGCCTCTATGAGATAAAGCATGGCCTGTACATTGATAAGTTATCTCACTGAACACGCATTCCAGGCAGACAAAGTGTAAATACGAAAGAAATGAGTCAGCAATATGGCATCGAACAAGATGTAACATGTCACATTAACAAATTGTGGTAACCTACATTTCAATGAGAAGTCTCAAGGCTGGAAGAAAAAAATATCTTGTTACTATTTCCAGACAACTGAAATGTCACTGAGATATCTCTACTGATAAGATCTGTGGTGGCTTGTCGGATGGGACCCCACATACTGTGTATACAGGGTCAGGGCCAAACAAAGGCAGCAGGGGGACCGGTGCAAAAACAGTACAGTATAGAGCTTGATAAATTACCTATAATGTCTCTTTAACAAACCACCAGTATTTTGAGCTCTAAAATGCATTTGGACGGCCCCTTACATTCAATAGAGAAGATGATGGATCTATAATAGATATGAGATATAGAAAATATCTCCACGGCACTCCAACGTAGTGAATTAAAGGTGTTTATTCACCTGATTGCGATTTCAGTCCACTCAATGGGACTTTTCTCAAGCAGTGTCAGTATTACAAGTGGTGCTCAGTGAATATTTATAGGTCACATGATTTAGTCACAAATTAAGTAATTAAAACATTTCCTCATAAAATACAATGTGTAATTTTAAAAGTCATAGCAAAAAATATTCAAAACATATAGACAAAATATTGTGCAAAAAAATTGTACAAAACATAGTGATAAAAACTTAAGAAAATTCATACATTAGCATGATGAGACACAATTGTCTCATTAAAAACACATGAGGTACACACGTGAATTTCATCTATATCAGAGAGATAAAAACAAAAAAGAGAAAAGGAAAGGGGGAAGGGGAATGCACTCACCAGCGTGGACCTGTGCGTCCCTGTGTATCCGCGCCATATCGGCGTGGTATACACCTCACTGCCCATGCGTCATCACTGCACCGCACGGTGGAACGCACATGTGATGCGAAACACCCGGTCACATGATCGGTGATTCAAAACATCGCTCAATTTCTCCTGGCAATAATGTACGCCATTCAGCGAAAGAATATTCGCTCATAGCGAACAATCGTACCAGCACAATCGCAGAGTAGTTACATGTGCATATATCTTAATCCCTTCACAGCAGCAAAGATTTATATTATATTAGCTACTGTAAACTAATGTCCACTTATGTTATGTATAAATCTATACATATAATCTATATATAAATATATAAATCTTTGCTGCTGTGAAGGGATTAAGATATATGCACATGTAACTACTCTGCGATTGTGCTGGTACGATTGTTCGCTATGAGCGAATATTCTTTCGCTGAATGGCGTACATTATTGCCAGGAGAAATTGAGCGATGTTTTGAATCACCGATCATGTGACCGGGTGTTTCGCATCACATGTGCGTTCCACCGTGCGGTGCAGTGATGACGCATGGGCAGTGAGGTGTATACCACGCCGATATGGCGCGGATACACAGGGACGCACAGGTCCACGCTGGTGAGTGCATTCCCATTCCCCCTTTCCTTTTCTCTTTTTTGTTTTTATCTCTCTGATATAGATTAAATTCACGTGTGTACCTCATGTGTTTTTAATGAGACAATTGTGTCTCATCATGCTAATGTATGAATTTTCTTAAGTTTTTATCACTATGTTTTGTACAATTTTTTGCACAATATTTTGTCTATATGTTTTGAATATTTTTTGCTATGACTTTTAAAATTACACATTGTATTTTATGAGGAAATGTTTTAATTACTTAATTTGTGGCTAAATCATGTGACCTATAAATATTCACTGAGCACCACTTGTAATACTGACACTGCTTGAGAAAAGTCCCATTGAGTGGACTGAAACGTCGCAATCAGGTGAATAAACACCTTTAATTCACTACATTGGAGTGCCATGGAGTTATTTTCTATATTTCTTGGACTTCGGACCGTGTGTACAGCCACTGGCACCAAGTGTATATATTCTTTGACGGACTGTGCGGCCCACACTTTGCTATTGTTATAGACATGAGATAGATAGAAAAGCCCAAGGCACTGGAACTGTGGTTTCTGCCACACACATCATTTAAGCCAATATGTATTTATTATACTTGCTTACTGGATATAGCTCTACTATATTCTGCAGTGCTTTACGGAAACCAACGCAGAACATACAAACTCCATGCAGATGTTGTCCTTGGTTGGATTTGAATCCAGCACCCCAGCACCAGTACTAACCACTGAGCCAATATGCTGCCCCCAATATCTCTCTTATATATATTTCAAATGGTGTAATTATTACTTTAAACACATATATTCGGATTCCCATGGTTAGATGGTTATTTCCACAATTTCTGTAGACAAAATAATGTGAAAACATGAATATATGCAGTTGACCACATATTATCATAGTATGGAGAGTGAGTTTCAGTTGTCAAAAAATAATAATAATTTGAACGCTCTCCCCATCTAACCTTGGGAATCTAAATATGTGTTGAAAACCATAATTACTCCAGCTGAATATACAGTAAATAAGTGAGATATTGGATTGATAAAGGCTATGTGTGGCTGAAACATCACAAACAAGCATATTTTAATGAAATAAATATAATTTACTTTATTTTATTAGAGTTCCAGTGCCTTGAACTTTTGTAATTTCTAAATTGTTATGGCACATAGTAGACCATCCAAATTATACAGTGGGATATGGTGCAGACAGACACTACTGTTTATATCGTTGTTTCTGTGCAGCAGATTGTGCCATCTAAACAGGGAACTACTGCCCAGGAACATTGATTCTCTATGGGGAATATGGGCTGTGGTGATCAGTTGTCTCCATACAGCAAAGGCGATTGCTCCATGTAAATGTAGATCTCATCTTCCCTGACTATTAGGCAATAATCAGGAATGTTTGGTCTAATTCATCGGTCCATGTAAAAGGACCTTGATAAGTTCACGTCTGTAGTAGAGAATCCATTAGGGCTTCCAGCAAAAGTGCAGACAAAACACTGCAGCATATTTCACTAATTTGTCTGGCAGAATGAGACACCATAATGGAAATCCGGTAGATTCCATTATAGTCAATGGGGTCCATTGAGCGGTGTCGATGTCCATCATATGACAAACCGGACGTTTTACTGTTTAGACCAAAATAGAAAAACAGAAAGCATGTTGCGGATGTGAACCTAGCCTACTGCAAACATTGAATATAAAGATTATGTTGAATTACATTACTGCTATATTTACTGTACATATTAATCAGTGTTTCTTAGTGCACATCTTGATCACATTGTGTGACAACAAGGCAACCTCTTTGGGAACCTATGCCATGAGATTGGACCACATAATGATTAAAATGTGCACTAAGAACCTGAAATGTCAATGTACAGAATACATAGCAGTTTTCAGCAATTTTTCATTTTCTCAAGGGGTAACACAGGAAAAAGCAACACAAGTTTTATTACATATTTTTCCCGAGTGCAACAATGGTCATAAACTGCTATTTGGGCATACTGCAGGGTTCAGAAGAAAAAGAGCATCATGTAATCTTTTCACAGAATTTACCAAGTTCTGTAGTGAGCACTTTGACCCACAGGTGTTTTGAAAAAATACATTTACAACAGATTGTGCAAACTGTAAATTGCATATTTTACACAGATTGGTCAATTCAGAGCCCAATATGTTGTGCTCAGCATATGCCAGTATAAAAAAGCAAACCCTTGTATTATTATGCCATGCTTCCTAGTTTTAGAAACAACAGGGCTCAGAAGTAAAAGAAATCCATGTGCATTTGAAGCCTAATATGGTGATTTACGCAGCTTGTGTTGGCAACTGTAAAGGATCTGGGGTAAAATAATAAATGGAACCCCCAAGAAGGGACCCCGTTTTGGAAACTACACCCCTCAAGGTTTTTATTTAGGGGTATAGTGAGCATTTTGACCCCACATGTGTTTTGTAAAAAATAATGCACAGCAGATTGCAATTTTTCCCCAGATATGCCATTTCAGTGCCCAATATGTCATGCCCATTGTGTGCCAGTGAGAAAAATAAGCCATCTTATTATGTTGTGTTTCCTTGTTTTAGAAACATCCTCCATGTAACCCTATTCTTTTGCCTGAAAGTATGAGATGGCTGAGGAGTAAAGGAGTAAACTGACACCACTTGTGCTGACAACTGTAAGCTACTGTATCGGCACACAGCAGGGCTCAGACGGGAAGTAGCACTATTTGGCTTTTGGATTGCAGATTTTGCTGGAATGGTTTTCAGGCACTACATCACTTTTGCAGAGTTCCCGAGGTATTGGCCGTACACTGGAAACATACAATAAGTGACCCCATTTTGGAAACCCCTGATGTTATTTATCAAGGGGTGGACTGAGCATTTTGACACCACAGATGTTTTGCAGAAATGAATGCCGGGCACAGTGCAAAATGAAAATTGCAAGTTTTCCAAACATATGGCATTTCAGTGTCCAGTGTGCTGTACCTAGCTTGTGCCATATTAGACATAACATGTATTTTAATTTGCTGGGCAGATTTACTAGGTACTGAGGCACCATAAATGTTCATATAAACTGCTGTTTGGGTGTACTGTAGTGTTCAGAAGAGAAAGACCACCTTTTGGCTTTTGTAGTGCAGATTTTGATGATTAGGGTTACAGGCATCATGTTGCTTTCGGACAGCCTCTGTGGTATGACTACAGCCATTTTCTAAGAATCATACTTTTTTATTTTACTCTTGATTTTTTCTAGGATGAGTTGCCGTTATCATTGGTATTATTTTGCAGGAAAATATGACTTTTTGCATTTTATTTAGCTTTTTAGGAAGCAGGATGAAAAAAAGCAGCAACTTTTTTTTACTTTTTATTTTTGTCCCACTAGGGGACTTCAAGTTTTGAGGATCTGATTGCTGTACTGTTTCATATAGTGCTGCAAAGATTGATAAGAATGCTGGCACAGAAACATCATAGCTGATGCAAGCCCCTCTTGTAATTGTAAGATGGGCACACAAATACACTCATTGGGAAAAAAAATACCAAGAAAGAGTTGTTGGAATTGATTGAACCTTTAACCCTTTAGTGACCACCAAAACGCCTTTTTACTGTAGTCACTAAGGGGCCTAGACTGGGATACCGGCTTTTTACGGAGGCCCATTCTAAGCACTGCACAGATCTCCCGTGCAATGGAGACGGACTCGGCTATCGCATTAAAGCAGTCTGCTCTGGACCAGCAGAAGCACCAATCCTGGTCATTTATCCCCTTAGAAGAGGGAAAAAACAGGTTCCTGTTAAAATACGGATCCTGTTGAATCAGTTGCTGTCTGTTTTAGTCATTTCTGTCTGAGATGCGTTTTTTTAGACTGCCGGATCTCAGATGAAATTGCTCAAACAGATGCTGTACAACTGATGTAACGTGATCCCTTTTTTTTACAGGATCCTGTTTTTCACATAATGTTTTATGCCTCCTTTTGACATATAGGTTAGAAAAAATAGGATACAAAAATGCATCACACCACGTTCTTGTATTCTGCACAGTTCGGTAAAAAAACTGTATACTTTTTTTTTTTTTTTTACAATAGTACGAACGACAAATGGATTTATTTTTAATTACCCACAAGTCCCAAAAGATGCATAAAGTGGTCCCCGTCCAGGTCTCTGCATCTTTGGGCAGGTCAGATTATATTGGCTGATACTGCTTGTGATGCTGCGGATAGTGTTTGTAATGTTTTCCTTGAGTTCATCTGTATGTGGATTGTTAGTGGACACTTTCTGTTTTAAATTTCCCTACAGATAAAAATTGCATGTCACTAAGGCCCAAAACAGGCTGGTCATTAAGGGGTTAAATGTGTGACTGCAATAATAATATATGTAAGTGATTACTATATTAGAGCAAAGGGATAACTTTATTTGAGAACACTGTACAATTGAAAGTAATCTCTAGTACTATGTTGGGCTGCCTTTATCCTGGATACAAGATGAGATATTGTTGGGCATGAAGGCATACAGGTTCTGTATGGTATCCTGAGGAACATTTGCCACAGATGTTGCAGCTGGGCCTGTAGATTCTGCACACTTGTAGGTTGCCGAAGGTGGTGTTCCAGCTGGTCCCAAAATGCTTGTTTGAAGATAAATCTTGTGACTGTACAAGCCAAGGAAGTGTTGAAATCTGGTGGAAACATTCCAGGGAAACCCTTTCTGTGTGTAGCATTATCCCGCTGTATGCCAGCTGGAAACCCTGCCTGAGAGGCAACACATGTGGCTGCAGGATGGTCTACATATATAAGGTTGTTAGTGCCCCGTATCACCCACTAGGGGTGACAAAGTATCGTATGCAATGGCTCCCCAGATCATCACACCAGTAGTTGGTGCAGTGTGCTGCTCCACAGCAAAGGCCTCCATACTCAAACCCGACTATCGTGGGATCCCGAGCTTTGCCGCTAAAGATTATACGGCTGCAGTCCATTGAAGTTCTCTTTCACGACACCACTGCAAACAGTGGCTTGCTGTCAATGGCAGAGCACACAATGGACGCCATGGCATCTGTTAAGTGCCAGGAAATGGTCAAGGCAGACACAGAGGTATGTAATGAAGGTGCCAGGTGTGTCTGGATGGTGGACAGCAAAACTGTGGGAGCTGCTGTTGCTTGCTGGTGATCAAACAATCCTCTCTACTGGGGGTTGGGCTGTTCTGAGCCTGTTTGCAATGTGTGCGTTCCCTCACATATCCACTGCTTCCAACTCCTCCTAACTGCTAGGTAAGAAAAGCCTATGTATATGGCGCTCAATTTGTTGAAATGACCATGCTGTTTCTCCCAGTCCAATGATGCAACCCCTCTCAGAGTCTGTCATGTCAAAGTCTCTAAGTTCTTTGTAGGGACATGGCCTGCAGACAACAATCTCTCACCAAGGGTTACACTATCCAAAAGTAGCCTCTGAAAGCCCTTTTGTAGCAACAGAAGAAGCACTTTGAAGCGCTCTTGCAGCAAGACTCAGTGTCTAATCGGATCACATCTGTAATAATTTACATATCTGCCTAAAACATAACAGTCACAGAAAGACTCACAGTCATAGTCTTCTGCTCATGTGCTCATTCAATCCACCCCTTCTGTGTGTTTACCTCCCAATACAAATACAAATATCAACACGACTTAAGGCATAACCAGACATCATGGTTGGAGGTTGGTCAAGATGTGGTCCGATGCAGCCACAATCCACACAGCCAAATGAACCTCTGCTGTTTTCAATTAGATCCTTTAGAATTGTCAATTGCTTAGTTATTGTTTTATTGTTTTAAGAATAAACATACAAAGAGGCATAGCTATTAAAAGGGTTGCCCACATTTATTTAAAAAAGTCCCCAGGAATGGTTATAGTATAATGAAAGAACATATTTTCATCTATTGCAACCCCTGGCACTTCCAAAACCATCAATATGATCCTATCCATCACTGCAGACATTACGTTCTTGTCTGCAGGGATGATGTGTACCCTAGACACTATTGCAGCCAATCACTTGCCACAGTGGTATAGGGCCATGACTACTGAGACCATTGATTGGCTGCAGTGGTGATGTGGAGTATATAACTTCATCGCTGAAGCCCAACAAATAAAACCCAGTTGGGAGGATTGTAGTGGCAGCACTAGGACTGGCAGGGGTACAATAGATGAGTATATGCAGTTTAATATTTTATGACCATTCTTGTTTGGAGGTTCTTCTTTACAACTCAGACAACCCTTTAACAATAATGACAATCATTTGTTAGGGTTCTAATAAAAACAACTGTGGCCAGCACAGCCAAGCAGTTTTACACCTGCATCATGACCATATTCCACCCACCATATATGGTTCTACCCTTATACTCCTGAGTAAATTGATTAAAAAATAAATAAAACTCACAACAATTTTATACCAGAAAAGATACTTTTGTGCGCACAAAGTCATACAACAGCCAAAACATTCAAAATATATTTTCATGCAGTGACCATACCGTAATCTTTCTTTTTTTGGATTCTATGGTTTTAAGTATCGGGGTCAGGACATAATAAAATAAATCTGGTCCTCAGAAGGTATTAAAATTAGGTGTATACAACCTCTAAAGAGCATCACCTGACATATTAGACCATGCCTTTATTTATTCAAGAAAAACTAGGCAAAAATGCCTAGTCTTGTGTGAAAAATAAAGTACACCCTTACTGACTCCACAGAAATTAAGAAAGTAGCAGCTAGGTGCTGCTAATCAAATGCCCTAGATAAATTGATCATTAGCAAGTGTGACCACCTCAAAAAAGCAGAAGTTTTGGCAGTATGCTGGTCTGGAGCGTTCAGGTATGTGTTAACAGAATGCCAAGGTGGAAACACATCAGCAATGATCTTAGAGAAACAGTTGTTGCTGCACACTAAGTTGGGAAGGTTTATAAAGCCACAACCTAACAATCTGAACTCCATCGTATTACAGTGTGCATAATTATTTGCAAGTCAAAATCATTCAAGTCAGTTGACAATTTTCCCAATAGTGGACATCCCAGCAAGGTCAGACTGTGCAACACTAAGACAAATTGCAAAAAACCCAAGCACTACTTCTAAGACTCTACAGACTTCAGCATTTTAAATGGTTCAGTTAATGACAGCCCAATTAGACAAAAATGTATGGCTTTTGTGGAAGGGTTGTCAGAAATTCTCTTTTTTCTAAAAGGAACATGGAAGTATGGATCTGAAAAAACCACAACACTTCTGGAACATTGTTGTTTGGACAAATGACACGAGAGTGGAGAACTGTAGCCAAAATGCACAATTCCACATTTTGTGAGAACCAAAGACAGCATATCAATAAGTCTACCTCATACGAAATGTCAAGCATGGTGGTGGAGAGGTAATGATTTTGACTTTTTATGAAGCCACAGGACCTGGGTTCCTTGCAGTTATTGAGCCGCACATGAACTCCTCTGTATACCAAAGTATTCTAGAGTCAAATGTGAGGCGATCTATCCAACAGCTAACACTGAAACTAAGTCATGCAAGCAGACAATAATCCCAAGCACACCAACAAATCTACAACAGAATGACTGGAAAATAAAAGTATCAAGGTGTTGTAATGGCCCACAGTCCAATCCAATTGAAATACTATGGTGGAATCTTAAGAGATCTGTCCTTAAACGAATGGCCACAGACCTAAACAAGCTAAGCAACGTTGTAAAGACAGTGGGCCAAAATTCCTCCAGAATAATGTGAGATACCCATAAAGTCATACAGAAAATGATTATTTCAAGTTATCACCGGTAAAGATGGTTCTACATGATATTGACTCATAATGTGTTTTTCACACATGGCTTTTCTATTTTGGCTCTTCATTTCTGTTGAATAAATATTATGACACTAATTTGTAATTTGTCAAGTGTTGTTCATGTGAGGTTGTATTTACCTAATTTTAAGACCTTCTCAGGACCATCACAGACATGGCGCTTACAGTGCTTCATCTCTGGTGTCTATGCTGTATTTGCAAGCAGCTCGATACAGGAGGTGTGTGTTATCCATCCCTACCTCCCTGATCGGCTGCACACCGCACATAAACACCTCTAGAGAGGAGGATCCAGCACTTTTTAAAGCCAGCTTTTGGCGGCCACTCCATCGATAGCAGTCCGCATTACAGTTAACTTGCAGCTGTCAATGCTCCTGAGGAAATGCGAGTTTATACCCGGACTGAAAGGCGTCGAGTACAGATTAGGGAGGCCCCCCTTGGGTCCAGCCTGCAGTTTGACCCTGTCTATTTAAATGTGATTGAGGGTGATTATAGACTGTTAGGTGCTCATATTTATATATTGTAGGGGCAGTACATTTTCCCATTACACCTGTCCATATCAAGACACAGCAACTTTAGGATGTGGATCACTATATGATAACCCATTTTTAAGCTCCACCCTTTATTCCATTTATAGAGTATCATTGGGCACCAACTCCGTTTTTAAAATATTCACTAATACAAATTCTTTGCTATTTTAATTTTTAATGTTACAATCAGGTATGAACTACATGATAATTAGTAATGTCTACCTATATTATCTGTTCATTTAAATTGAGTGACTATAAAAGACCTCAAAAACTGCCACCAAAACACAATGGAGGGAACTTATCTGACTGTGTACTCCAAATTCTGGACTTTGTGACTTTTTGGGCTTGTTTCTAGAATTATTCTTAAGAATTATTAGACATCTTGCATTTTTACACCAGGGGATTTGTAGAGGACCTGTCACCACAAAATGCAGTGCAATCTGAAAGCACCATGTTATAGAGCAGGAAAAGTTGAGCGGCGTGATGTATAGTTTTGTGGGAAAAGAATCAGTAAAATGTGTAATGTGCTTTTTTTGCAGCTCTTTGAACAGTTATAGCTATCGGTAAAGGAGGGAGGGGTTAATAGTGATCGACAGCTTTGTGTGTATAAGTGTGCATAGAGAGATAGCTGTCACTCACTGGTAACACTTCCCTCCTGGACCAATAGTTTTTCACAGGGCTGCAAAATGCAAATTTATAAATGTATAAATTACAGGTTTTACTGAATGTTTTCCCACAAAAAATATATCAATCTGCTCAGCTCCTCCTGCTCTATAATATGCTGCTGACAGATTGCATTGCATTTTGTGGTGACAGGTCCTCTTTAAAGGAGTTTTCCAGGATTTAACTACTGATGACCTATCCTCCTCCAATCATTTTTGAGAATGTACCGGCTCTCCTGTGAGTGCCGCTACCTTCTCTCCGCTCACCAAGCACAGTGCCGCATATTGTACAGCGGCTGTGCTTGGTATCGTGCTCAGCCCCATTCACTTGAACAGGTGTCACGGACATTCCTGTGACAGGTAACAGGAGGTCTGTCAGATTGGCAACACGTGGTATAATCTGACATGTTTTCCTTTTTTGTTGTTGGTATTTACCACACCCTTTTCCCTCAGGTGTTCCTGGTGTGGTAATTGTCCCTCCCCTATTTATTGCTTCTTCTCCCACTATTCCTTGCGGTTTACAGCTTCAGTTGTTGTTGTGGTGAGCAGTAGTTTGGTTCTCAGCTGAGATCCTGGAGCCTCCATTTCTTCATTGAAAGATAAGTTTCCTTTTCCCTTCTGTGTGTTTTGTTACTTTTTCCTGTTGTTTTGTTATTAGGCCTAAGGGAGACTCCTGTTCATCCTTCCTTTTGGAGGAACAGGTAGACTAATTCATGTCATTAGTTCCAGGGTCCTATAGGGTCAGTTCAGTGTTTAGGTTTCTGTGTATGAACTTACCTACCTTTGAGGCTTGTTCATACGTGTAGATAGACAGAAATTGAACCAGGGTTTCCTGTAGGAGGTGTCCATCTTCCTTCCTTAGTTTCTAGGCCTTATCTCCTTTCACTCCTACGCTCGGTTTGGTTCCCCCCCCCCCACACACCTACACGTGAGAACAGGGCTGAGCCGTTCCTAGGCCACGTGACCGATGAACGTGACGTCACTGGCCTAGGAAAAGTTGAGAGAAGGCCGCCACGGCGCTCACGGGAGCGCCGGTGCCTTCTCAAACAGCTCATCCTCAGGATAGGACATCAGTATCTGATTGGTGGGAGTCCGACACCCGGGACCCCCACTGATCAGATACTGATGACCTATCCTGAGGATAGGTCACCAGTGGTAAACTCCTGGAAAAACCCTACAAGCTAGATTTACCAACTGAGACTTTTTAAAAAAGTTTCAAAACTTGTCAATATCAGAAAAACATCAGCAAAAACCTTCTTGTGAAGTTACTGTGAACCTAGTCTAAGATGGACTAACAAAGGCTGTTACACATCACTTCTAAAGGAAATTGCTTCTCCTGTGCCAACCACTGATTGACATGTGCTGCCCTTTAGAGAGAGGTTCTTCAGTCGCTGCAGTATGTATTATACTTTATGTGTTATGTATTATAGCTCTGTCCCCGCTGAGGTAAAATAACATGATACTACAGAAAATCAGATGCTGCGGACTGACATTTCATATTGATCAAACAATGGTGGATATAAATCCCCCTCATAGTGAACGTGTAAAAGGGAAGCTCTGTCCTGTGTATTTTAACCAGGGCTATGGAGTTGGTAAGCCAAAGCCCCGACTCTAACTCTGACTCCGACTTCTCAATTTCCCCCGACTCCGACTCCCGACTTTGACTCCCAATCCGACTCCGACTCCCTCATACATGGAGCATGTTTAAGTGATAAGTTTAAACAAACTTTGCATAAATCAATAGTACAGATATGTCATGACAAAAAGAGTTTGTAATATATGTTTTACTAGATATCTTTCAGTATCAGTCTTTTCTCTGGGTGCAGCTCACTAAGGGCCTGATGTATGAAAACTGTCTAGGTCTAAGACGTTCTTTGTTGCCCATAGCAACCAATCAGAGCTCCCCTTTCATTTCTCCAAAGCACTATATGAAATGAAAGGGGAGCTCTGATTGGTTTCTATGGGCATCCAAGAAACTTCTACACCTAGACAGTTCTCATACATAAGGCCCAAGGTGTTTTACATCAGAGGAAAAGCAAACTAAAACATAAAGCAGAGAGAACATGCACTGGACAAGTGATTTATGCACAGTTTATTGAAAGTTTAGATATAGTAAGAAGTACTTCCCTTAAAGGGGTTTTCTTAGCACATTGATTCACTGGCTGACAGGCAGTTTGCACTTACTATGTCTCCTCAGGCCTTGGGGGATCTCCAGCAGTTGTTAGCATATACAGAGCAGGAGGTTGTGTGATCTCTAACACAATTACAGGTAAAGCCATCCTTCTCAGTCCTCAACAAATTTTGCTTACTGAGGTCACTCCTGCTCTCAGCCAATCAGATAAGTCTTTCTGGTCTGCAGGTTACCATAGAAACCTGTATACAGTGAGAGACCAGCTGAACTGTCTATAGTTCATGACTAAAGTAAAATCTACTGACCACTGTATTTAGAAAATGTCTTCTTTTAACTATCCTTTATGTTGAGAGCTAATCTTTGTAACTAGTGAGAAAACCCCTTTAATCCTGTTTTCTCTAGTAGCTCTGAGATGAGTACAGCCATTCCTTCCCAGTATCTTTTTCCTCTGATCTGTAACAGAGGAGTTTCACTTCTGAGTATCTACATAAAGGGCAGCACACAGTCATCTCACCTGAAAGCCTAGATCCTTAGTTCAGGAATAGAACAGATATTTCTAGGATATTTCATCATGTTCCCAAATTCTTATGAAAATATATTTAGCATATACTGCATTGAACTAAATGTACCAATTTATTATATATTTTAGGAGTCGGAGTCGGTCCATTTTATACCGACTCCAACTCCGACTCCACCAAAATGGTCACCGACTCCGACTCCACGACTCCGACTCCATAGCCCTGATTGCAACACATCCTCTATTACAGATTATAACAAAATATTAGTAAAATTGGGTAAAGTTACCTCCGAGTTATGTGGTAATATAAAAGCATGGTGCCAATGTGACTTATAGCATTTATGTAATCTACAGTAGGACAGTACAATATTTCATGTGTAAAGTATTGACATTTTATTACAGTTAAGGCTACTTTCACACTTGCGTTTTTCTGGATCCAGCAGGGATCGGCAAAAACGCTTCCGTTACTGATAATACAACAATCTGCATCCATAATGAACGGATCTAGTTGTATTATCTTTAACATAGCCAGAGAAAACTGATCCGCCTCCATTGACTTGCATTGCGAGTCATGCCAGATCCATTTTGCTCCACATCCCATAACGGAAAGAAGCATACTGCACTTTGCTCTCCGTTATGTTATGTTTTTGTCCCCATTGACAATGAATGGGGACAAAACGGAAGCGTTTTTCACTGGTATTGAGACCCTATGACAAATCTCAATATCAGAAAATAGAAACGCTAGTGTGGAAGTAGCCTAAAACAAATAAATAGGAGCTATAATAGTAGGATATATATACACACATCATTTATTTATTATACTCACTTATATAGCGCTGACATATTCTACAGCGCTTTACAGACATTATCATCACACTGTCCCCAAAGGTCTCACAATCAGAGTTCCCTATCAGCATGTGGGAATATATATATTATAGATAGATTGACAGTTGGATAGATATAATTAATTATATATACATAGAGAGAGAGAGTTAGAGAGAGATACATATATTGATGATGATAGATACATAATGATAGATGATAGATAGATAGATAGATAGATAGATGTATAGCGCCCTGTTATTAATGGTGCTTTCAAATAAATAATCATAATAATGATAATAATAATAATAATAATAATAATAGATAGATAGATAGATAGATAGATAGATAGATAGATAGATAGATAGATAGTGCTCTGGAGTAAGCAGATATTGAGTAAGGTCTCTGTACTTGACTTGTTAGGATACAAAGTCCTTCCTGACTTTGAGTGCTGGGACATACAGAGGTGACCCATATGGATATACAGCATGAGCACAGACACACTCCCATACACTTTACTATAACACTATATATACATATACTCTATTGTCTATGATGCACATTCCAGCTGTTCATCACTGTGGTCCTGAGATGTGTCTTCCCTAATTCCAGGCCCTGCCACTGACAAGAAGGAGGGGTACTAAGCAGGGAGAAGGAGGAGACGTGCCCTTACAATGAGAGGATGAGGGGGAGGTCTAGTGTGTGAGTGCCTCCTCCTCCACCTCACACAGCACTAGACCTGCCATCTCTGCATGCTTCTCATTATCATCCCCTGCTCATGCCGACCTCAGCTATCTCCTGATGCCAGGCAGCACTGCACCCATACACGTGTGCCACCCCTCCCTCGCAGGTCCCCATGCTGGCATTAGACACTGCCCCGCCACTAGATTGTAGGGACCTCCTCGGATGTGCAGTCTCCTGAGACAACTTTCTTCTTCTGTTCCTTGGCCACCTTTGCTGGGAAGAAGCTGATGCTGTGGGACTTGCTGGACTGAGTGAGGGGATTACTGGGAGCTCGCTGTGACCTGACTGCCACCAGGACCTGACCCCCAGTTCGGACTGGAAAATGCACTTGCTGGAAGTAGCACTACTTTTTCTATACACAGTATTGATTCAGGGGGACATAGCTTATGAGTCAGGACAAGGGTATTACGACGATCCGGAATTTGGTGACTTCAAGGTAAGACATGGGGTGGGAGGTGGCACTGCTGTATGTACTGGGACAGGAATGCTAGGTGCCAGCTGTGCCATGGCAGGTCACACGATCTCAGCTGACATCAAAGTGGTGACATTGTTTCAGGAACTTACTGACATAGAGTCTAGAGGCAGCTGGTGCACACAAGACGAGCTGAGCCCTTAGTCTTATATCAAGTGAGTCTTAGTGAAAAATGCTCCTGTGTGTCTTTTCTATAAGAAAAGAAATCAATATAGCAATATATGTTGAGAGTTTTGGCCTGTCTGTTTCTTGTTTATGTGTTCACCTATTTATTTATTTATTTATTTATTTTTATTTTTGTATTTATATGTTTATGTATGCATTTATTTGTGTACTTGCTTCCTTTGTTATTTTGTGCAGTTTCAGTATTCTGCAGGGGGCACACAGATTGTAATCCCTTTTATAAAGAACCTTTCATCAGTAAAACTCAGGCAGAGTCACAGGACCAGTCCCTGTGCAGGGACCCTGAGGGGTATCCCAGACCACTGGTGCAATGACACTGTTCCAGGTGTATGACTGGCCTAAGTTACTTGTGGTATATCTGGTAGGCTATATCACTAATGGCAGAATTGCATAGGTTTGTACTTCCAGGCATCCAGGGAAAGAGAGAATATTTAAAGATGTCATTATCTCTAGCTATAGTATGTAAGACTAATCCCTTACCATAATAATTTATTGTGAGGAATTCATATAGTCTGTGTGATGTCATGTCAGGGGTCAAATAACATAATGGTAATGATATAGTTAATTGTATTGATCGCTGTAATAGTGAGCAGAACATGTGCTTCTAGGATGGAAGGGATCATGCCTGCCTTAGTCATACACAAGCATCAGATTCACTTGGGAATTAAAGAAGCACGCACTCAATTTTTTAATCTTTGTTGACTGACTGCTGGTACCTCACCACTGTCATAAGCATGTCTGCCTGTCTTTCCTCCGTGTACTCCACTTTCCTTTAAGACCTAATTCAGATTGCTGTACCATAAATTATCTATGTTGCGGCTGCCATACACTTTTTTTTTAAATACAAATTGAGATCCATATTTCCATGGTGGACATGGAACCCATGACCATTGGAGGCAATTGTCTTCAGTGGTCTTCAGGTCCCTGTTCCATTAGACATGGACTGAAGTAGTGCATGGTCTGAGTTTCTCCATATGAACCAAGGAGGGTGTGAATAGCACCATTCACTTCTAAAGGTCTGTGTGTGGAAAAGGACAGCAATGGTAAGGCTTTACGCTCAAAAACATGTTAAATTAGCTATGAAATTGTCTCTAGTGTGGTTGTATGCATCTAGGAGTGGGCAGATCTGTGTGTGTGTGTGTGTGTGTGTGTGTGCATAGATCTGCGTGTGTGATGGGGTAGTTCAATTTTGAGAACCACTAGGGACAGGCAGTGATGCAAGTGATGACAGTCTCTGTACAGCATTGCTGAATCCAGAGGCCACTAAGTCAGGGCATCTGTGGAGGTCCCCATTCATGGAGTCTGAACTATATCCTACATGACATTCCTAAAGAAGGGAGCTAGCAGAGACCCTTCATACTTAGTGAAATCTGTGCATCCATTTGTCCACACAGCAGAACCCAGGTTAACAGGCATTTTATGACATACTAAGAATTCCTCACAGTATAGCAGCACGTGTTTTCACTCACTTCAGCCTTTCAGACACAATTTGTTTCCATAATCTGAAAAGCTTTTCTTTTTTTTGTGAACTGCTCACTAAATGGATCTCGACTGGTTGCCCAACTCTACAACATGCCTTTATGGGTATGTGCTTCTTGTGTGGTTGGAGTAATCTATATTGTAGTGATTTAGCTCCCAGACCAAGGGGTGCAATGTTATTATTACCTAATTACAGTAAAGTAAACTGAGATAATGCTATGTACTCCACTGACCAGTAGCTACAAAGTTATATATAGAACCTGAACTCACTCCGACCCTTTACGCTTCGTCTTCTTTTTTATCTCTGCTGGTATAGCAACAGATTTATATTTTCCTTTATAACATTTTACTCGTTTTACGTTTAGTGTTATTCCACATTGTTGTGTGTTTTGGCATGCATGGTTTTTGGCACTCGCAGATGTATTGACTTGCATTGGCCTATGTGCCATATGCTTGCTGGCATGTTTTGTAAAATGTTGAAGATATTACAGAACAGATTCTTTATACCTCGATGCTTCTCATTAACGTAGGTTGTTTAATGATTTCTATGGGACAGTGCGGTGTGATGTTACTGCATGTGCTTTAGTTTTCCTATGTATATGTAGTTTGAGATGTAAAACATTGTACATTGTATAATATAATATTACTGGCATGTATCTGCGGTACGTGGGGAAACATAGTTATCAAACACTGGATTAAAGCAGTGTATAGGAACTCACAATGTGGAGAAAAGCTTTTCACCTTGTGTTTACTAACAGATTACTACATTCTCCCATTCCAAACATTGCATGCCATGAGTAACTAGCCAGCAGCAAATAGTAAAGTGACAGTTTGTAGGGGAGGCCTGTGGACCTGTCAGGCAGCACCATTTGCTTGTATCATACGCTCTGCTAGAAATCGAGCACAATGTTATTTAAGCAGTGGAAAGTTGAAGAGACTAGGATTACAATGCTTATGATACAGTACGAAGTCTTCTGACCCCTGCTCACATTTTTAGTAATGCGTACAATCCCTTTCCAAAAAAAGCAATTTGACATTTTGCAACTTTTTTTTTTGGACTCTTGGCAGATCCCTACATCCCTAATCTCCAGCACTGTGGGCTTGTGTATCATTTGGCATTTTTAAGGTTTCATGATTATCTTTTCAAATTAATCATTTACATTCAAAAACAGAACTACTTTAGGATTTTTAGAAAAATGTAAATTCCATTTTCCTATCAGCCTCACACTCTTATACTGCTGACACTTCATCTTCACTGTGCGTATATTCCAGTCCCCTATCTGTATTAGTCAACTCAACTCGGATGACTTCACACAACTAGGAGTGCCAATTGGGTTTCAGCTCTGAATTGTGTCCTTTTTTTAATCCTTGGAGAATAGAGCCAATTAAGCCATTGAAGAAGTCGTCCAACAGCAGTAAAATAGTTGGCCGGAAAGGAATGACGAATATGATATAGGAGTAGT
The DNA here is from genome assembly GCA_900303285.1 of Rhinella marina. Lineage (NCBI taxonomy): Eukaryota > Metazoa > Chordata > Amphibia > Anura > Bufonidae > Rhinella > Rhinella marina. The sequence continues at coordinate 165,410 of ONZH01013965.1, read as the reverse complement.
TGCAGTCAAAAGTCATATACGTGCCTTAATACAGTGTACGGACCCGATCATTTCTGTTGTTACACAAGATCGACTTGTACATTTCAATTGTAGCTTTTTTAGTATATTATTTATGTGATGCACATTTGTATATAAGTCACGGCATTGTCCATGGCCTGTCTTCAATACCTGATCTGCAGGTACCCAATCCCCAGCACCCCGCAGATCAGCCCTATCAGAGTAGTTCCAACTTCTGGTGCTACCTTGGAAGTGCGGAATGTCTGACCCTCACTGACCAGATACTGAAGTCTGAACCTGAGCATATGGAATCATTTGTAAGTGCTTTCAGAAGTCCAAAGCACTTATTGGGTCTGGTTATGTGGTACCTTATGACATTCATTATATTAATTAACTCATCAAGCACTAGATAGACACTAGCGCAAGCCCTAGACAACAAGGACGGAGTAAGATTTTGACCGGTCACTCTGTATTAATCGTTATTGAATTTATATAGTCATGAGCCTGAAAAAGTTATTATGTATATTACTTCCTTTTGCACTTGTGTGATTGAGGTCCCTCATAGTGTTAATAAAGTAGTAAATGTTCCAGTGTTTTAAGTAGTCACACACACATTAAACTTTTTGACTTTTTTTTTGTTCTGGTTAATTGGTTCTGTAATTGGAAGGTGGTCACAAAAAGGCTACCAAAGTTCAATTCCACACACCTTTTATGCTTGGTTAGTAAAGGGATATTTTGATGTAAAAGAGTTATCACCTGCCCACTGGAACCAGGTGACATGGGCAGCATGGTGGCTCGGTGGTGATTCCTTGCAACTATGGGTGTCCTAGGTTAGAAGCTGGCCAAGGACAACATCTGCATGGAGTTATTCTGTCCTCCCCATGTTTGCAATGGGTTTCCTCCAGGTTCTCCAAGACATACTGATAGGGAACTTAGATTGTGAGCTCCATTGTGGACAGCAGGTGATGGTAATGTATGTAAAGTGCTATAGAATATGTCAGCGCTATATAAATGAGTAAAATTAATTAATAATTAGATTGGTGGGAAGTTGTCCACTGGAAACCTCACAATATTTAGAATGGGAGAACTTGGTCTCTGAACCCCTGGTTGTATAACCATGATGAGAAGAAGTTTAAAGTATTGGTGAAACATGTGCTTAACAGCTCTATTAAGAGTCCTTTTAGAGTCTTCTCAATAAAAAGTCCAGAAATGTTATGACTGTATCCACCCTCCTTATTGGTGGTAGGAGTGATAAACAAATTAAGCTGGCATTCCAGCAGTGTACAGCTAAGGTTTTAAGTGTTGCAGTGTTTTAAGAAGCCACACACATACAACATTTTTGGCTCATTTGGTGTTAATTGGTTCCATAATTGGAAGGAGGTCGCAAAAAAAAAAAAAACACAGGTCAGTTTCCCACAGCTCACAATATGCCTGGTTAGTAAAGGGATAAAACTTCATTCATCTGTCCACTAGAGATAGCTGATGAGTGTGAGATTGGTAGATCATCTGCTGGAACCCCAGTAGTCAAGCATGTGTGCTGTCGATCCATTCCAGAGTCTATAAGCACAACCACAGGGCCAGGGGCAGATTGGCCATAGACCTTACAGGGAAATTTCCCGGTGGGCCGATGCCCAGGGGGCCGAGGAGAGGAAGTTTTTGGGGATGTATTTTCTGCTGCTGGCAGTATTATGTGATGGACTGTGGTATTTGGCTCTGTTGGGTTGGTATAATGTGCCACAATATGGTACTGCCGGCCCTGCCTTCCATCAATTTGGACCCGACTTCAAAACGGGCCACTTTTAGTATTTTTTCCAGGACCTCTTTAAGTTCCCAGTCCGCCCCTGCACAGGGCCAATGATATTATTACTGTATACTGTAAGTCTTCTGTTTGAGTCTTCTCAATGTGAAGTCCAGAACTTTATGTTTGGTGAAAAGGATGGAATAACTAAGCAGCACATGCTGATGCAGACTAGTTTCTGCCAATTGTAGGTTTCACAGCAAAAAAGAGCATCAGAGATGCTGATCGGCAGCAAGTGACTGTAGAAAAGTCAACCTGCTGCTTTGGATTCATTTTGGTTACTGTTGAATAAAGTTGTTGGTATGGCTAATTGGAAGATCATTCATGACAAGCAACAGACTGGATCCAGGGGGTATGCACCCATTCAGACCAAATATTAGGCCTTGTTCACACATCAGTTATTTGATCAGTTATTTCCATCAGTTATTGTGAACCAAAACCAGGTGCGGGTCAAAAACACAGAACAAGTGCAGATCTTTTCATTACACCTTATCTCTGTGAAGCCTGCACTCCTGATTTTGGCTCACAAAAACTGATGGAAATAACTGATCAAATAACTAATGTGTGAACAAGGCTTTACTGACAAATAGTTAATAGTGTGGCATTTTAAGACCACTAGTTTGTGACCGGATCCCAAATAGTTAGCCCATCCCAAAAAACTGTTTAATTATTGCACAGATGTGTTTGTCCACCCTTTCATTAGCTCGACAGGCCGCAAATCATTTCTGATCTGCATCTGTACATACATCAGGTTCACAGCTTCCATGGTTTGTCCCAGTGTTTAATAATGATGACCTATTTTCAGGATAAGTCATCAGTATGTGATCAGTGGGGATCTAAAGCCAGGAACCATCTCCGATCAGCTGTTGAAGAGACTGTGGTGCTCTGGTGAGTAGTCTCTTCTCGCAGCTTACCAAGCACATAGCCGTCCATTGGACAGTTGCCATGCTTCACATGGCAGCTTAGCGCCATTCAATTGAAAGAGATGGAGCTGCCCATGGGAATGATAGGTCATCAATATTAAAAACCTGGAAAACCCCTGTATTCAAAATAACCATTGTGCCTTTCACCATTGTAGCATCTAACTATGCTTTATTCAAAGCTCTGCCCTGCTGGACTTGTATCTTGTACAAATGTATTCCTGCTTGTTCGAGAAGAAACCTCTAGGGCTTATCTATTTCCAAAAGCAGACTCCAACAACAAATTTCTGACCATATCAGCTACCTGGTTCCTGGGATTCATTCAGCCCTGGCTGTTTTTCTCTTCTTATCATCCCTCCAACTCTAGCAAGTGTAATTACCTTTTCCAGGAAGCTGTGTCTTCTATGTGTCCAAGATAGCTTCAGCCCACTCACTTCAAGTGTGAACAAATCATTTGATAGTTTTCCTTGCAGGTCACTGAAATATTAAATGTTTTTGCCTGTGAAAAAAGTTTCCAAATCCATAAACAGACACGGCAGATCACTAAGGACACGTGTACACAGTCAGTATTTCATCACTACCTTTCATCAGTATTTGTAAGCCGAAAACCAGGAGTGGGTCCAAAACACAGAAGGGGCCCAACACAAACCTTAAAATGATCCTATTTCTCTGGGGGTTCTACTTTCAGTTGTGGCTTCCAAATAATGATTCAAAATAATGTCCAAATACTGTGGCCAATATGTACACTTTCAGTTATGCCAAGTGCAGCTTGAAGGGGAGAGTATGACTAAGCATGCTTCTTTTTTAAAATAGGGTTTTTCTTGTGCAAGTAGAAAAACTGAAAAAGCTCTAAAATGTGGTATCTCTATAATTGTACTGTCCCGAAGGATAAAGTTATCATGTTTTTCATACCGCAAAGTGAACGTCACAGAAATGAAAACAAGATGATGGCAGGATTTCTGTTTTTGTTACTTCTCCCCTAGAAACAATGAATAAAAGTTAATAACTGAGTAATGTGTACCCCAAAATGGTTTCATTAAAAACATTGTGTCCCACATACAGCTCATATGGCTCCATTGACAACCAACTAAAAGAGTTAAGAGTCTTGGAATGAGATAATGAAAAAAATGGAAAGAAATGTGATTAGTCCCTGAGGTGCAGACAGACTGGCCGCTAAGGGTTACATTTCCCATAACCAACTTAACTATGGAATACATGTTGTACTCACATATCGCATTCAACATGTTTCACCTTTTTTTCCTGTATCATCATTTTGTGGTGTATGGCCTTACAGCATACATGTCTACCAAACTAGTCATGGCCAGAGTGTGGATGGCTTTGAATCCCACAGACAGGACCGGACTAGGAACTGAAACTGGCCCTGGAAAAGAAACTAAAATAGCCCCATGTTATAGGTGAGTCCAAATATTGACCGGTGGCAGGACTACAGAAGTAGGCAGGACCAGCAATACCGTAGTGCAGAACCAAATACCACGCCCACGCCACAGTATGAAGCTGTATCATTATCCTGGAGATGGCAATACAGTAGAATTCAGGAGGGGACCTGCGGCCATTCACCAGGTGCCTTAGTGCCTAATGCTCCTACTTTTATTAATGCTGAGAGCATCAGATCTTAATGTACCTGCATGGTGACCAAGAGGGGGGCTTGGGCGGCCCTCTTGGCATCAACCCACTGGGAACTTTCCCTGTAAGGTCTATGTAAAGCATATGTCTTTCTTATCATAACGATAGATAGATAGATAGATAGATAGATAGATAGATAGATAGATAGATAGATTTAGAGATAGATAGATTTAGAGATAGATAGATATAGATAATGATAGATAGATAGATAGATAGATAGATAGATAATAGATAGATAGATAAATAGATATAGAGATAGATTAATGATAGATAGATAGATAGATAGATAGATAGATAGATAGATAGATAGATAGATAGATAGTGCCACATAGTTTCTTTTTGGAATTATTCTGCAATTGATTTACCTGGAAATATAATTTAATAAGATTGAACCTATGCCTGCTTTGATTTTGGAGGACTTTGAAGTGGTGCAGTACTTTCTTACATCATCATGTACCACGTAAGGAAAACAGACACTACTTTCCTGGTGGCTGTTTCTAATCATATCAGCATGATCAGTGTATGTAGATCCCCATGAGGCTTGCACAGTAAAACAGCTGTGAGGTGTAAACCCAGGCCATGGTATCTGCTGTGCCTAAACCAGTCTGCATGGATCTGTGAGATCTTTTTCAGGAGGAAGGACACTTCTGATCACTGCCTATGATACTTTAATGAAATCATCTGATCCCCAGCACAGAAGCTAAAAGGTTAAATACCTTTGTGCCTGCAGTAAGGTTCAGTAGTCCACGTGAATTTCGTTGACTCTCTTATTTAAAGGGGACATGTTTGCTCCCCTGACAGGTCTCTTTAAGCAATGCCAGAGCATCTTTTCTCATAACTGTACTGTGCTGTTCCTCTGTTATTCCTCCTGATTACCGAAATATAAATTGACAATTGTGTGTTATTATTCTTTGTCAAATGTGTTCCTACACAGTCTGGCACTGTCAGCAATGATTGGACAGTGTTGTGAAGGGACGCACCCCTAACTGGTATTACCCAGTTGTCAATTCATTCATGCAGTACCAGGAGGAATAAAAAGGGAATGGTACAACTAAGAGTTCTAAGAAAAAATTATCCCCAGTGGTTATTATGAATTATATAGACATGTCAGAAGTGCTGACAGTTTCTCTTTAAAAGTTTTTAAGGAGTTTAAAGGAGTTATCCAATATTTTTTTTTTATTTAGCCCCCACACACACACACACTTGTTTACAGTCGCAACTGTTTTGTTAGTACTTATTAAACACTGCTTACCGATCCAGCACTGCGCTCCCGATCCTTATATATGTTGTTTGCACTTCTGGGATTATGTGCGGAACATTGTGCATGTGATGGTAGCCTAGTTACAACCCAAAGTGAATGTTTGTGAAGGACTTTCCTGCCACAGATTCAGTCTCACGCATGCGCTGTTGATTGTACCCAGGCTAAGATCACAGGCACAATGTTCTGTGTCAGTGCTGAAAGGGTTAATATGCAGGTTTGGCTCTATTATGTAAAATGAGAATAAAAGAGTGTAATTACATTACCATAACATTGCAGCTATTTCTTGGAAAGCAAGTCATGACTGTGTAAGTGATCATCCTATTCATCATGTGAAGGTGGTACAGCGTGGAATCAGCTACATAAACATTACGATTTGAGATCTTACCATTTTGCAAAAACAGGATACATACATTTATATGATCTCTACAATTAATTACTGTTATGTCCTTGTTAAAAAGTACCAGGGAGGGAACAGAAGGAAATAGTTATATTGGAGTTTTTCACCTATAGCAGCGGTACTACAGGTGTCTGCCAAAAGTTCACCCCCCCCCATCCCCACCATAGGCAGACTGATGTGTGAAACTGCAATGAAAAGCTTTGGCTAACCATGGTTTATGGATACTTCAGTAATTTGATCAGCTATTTCCATCAGTTATTGTGAGCCAAAACCCATAGTGAAGCCTGCTCAGATATAAGGTATAATGAAAAGATCTGCACCTGTTCTGTGTTTTTGAGCCGAACCTCTTTTGGCTCATAATAGCTGATGGATATAACTGACCAAATAAGTGAAGTGTGAACTCAGCCTTAGAATGCTAATTCATAGTAATAGTCCCAGCACAGTAGTTATTTGGCCACTTCTTGTAATTACTTGCATTGACATGATAAGATAAGCCAGCCCTTGGAGCAGCAGCGCCATCTACTGGAGGACATACCTGTCTGGGGAGCTGTCACCTCTGTAGTTTTCTACTATTGTGCAACCATGTTCTTTGGTTTGAAATACTAATATACGCTTCTCTTTCACATAATAAATCAGAGAATATTTAATAAACTAGCACTGACATAACTGTAATGTTTAAGTATGGAAAAATATTTCACTAAATGGATTGCGCTCATATACTTTACATGGAAGGCAGCACAATTTATGCACATTATAAGTGACACACTGCATACAATATAGATGTATAGATCCCTCTAGATCAACCAAATATACTGCAGATCAATGCACTAAGACCATGTTTATAGTTGCGTTGGAAGATTTGTTGCAGATTTTGGTGGATTTGACGGGGAGAATAATTCTGCATATAGTGAAATTCTCCCTGTAAAAACAATGGAAATGATGACAGAACCCAGTGGATTCCATTACAAGTCAATTCAATTAGTAAGGCGCCAGTGGTATCCAACACCATGTTGTGATTTCCGTTACAACCAGAAATCAAAGTGCAGGTGTGAACAGGTCCAAGTCATTGCTGTGGGTGAGTGTGGCCACACGTGGCCTGAAGTACCGTCAGACCGTACTCTTATTTATACCAACAACCACTTCCATGTGGTCTCAGAGCCAATTATAGTATAACTCCAAATCAACGTTTTTTATTATTTCTTTTATTTATTTTTAATCTAAAAATTCCTGGTGATCTAGGCTAGGGTTATTCATATATATCCATCCCAATGGGGTGTGAAATTACCCTTATGGTATGCGATATCTCTCTTTGAAGAATACTGAAACACTAAAGAGAGAGAATTGTGTAATAATATATTTTAAAACTTAAAGGGGCTAATGTAGAAAATGAAAATCAGACATGATATAGGACATGACAATCTCTTACTAACAAAGCTAGAACCAGCCCTGTACCTCATGTGGATCCAGAGATCTCCAGATGCATTGATCTAATAGGGGAGTGTCTTTTCTGTTGCAGCTAAGGGGGCGTGTCCATGCTGTCCCTATCACAGCTCAGGAGGCAGTTGAAGGATGAAACTGAGCATGTGCGGCCTTCTCAGTGAGCAGGACAAAGAAATAAGTAAAACAAACAAACAGCAAGTGACGCTATACAGATACATTTTATTGAATAACTTAGTGGCTATGCTAAATGTTTAATTACATGCAATTACAATAGTATTCAGAGCCTGGTGCTGGTTTAAAAACTGTAGAATATTTTTTGTGGGAAAACCCCTTTAACTTTTATTAACAAAACACTAAGATAATAAATCCTATTTTCTAGAAATCTATGTATGCCCGATGTCACAAGAAGGATGACCTGATAGATTATTTTTATTGTCAGAGGTCCTTTCCCTTGAAAATGCAGGTGTATTTGTTAACTGTATGCAAGCAGTCAGTGTCACCCACACATTTTGCCTCTTTAATATGGGACAGAAGAGTGTTATTCAAGCTCCTATTCCTGGCTAGGATGTATTGTAAGACTAACCCTAAGCCGGAAATGAGTGGAACACTCACCCTGACAAGGGTGACCCCTGTTCCGGGACTGGATACCTCCCCCTATCCTGTCTTGCATTATATATATATATATATATATATATATATATATATATATATATGAGCTTTTTGCTGTTGATTTCTAGAATATAGAGCTTATTATCTTAGTGGTTTGTTAATAAAAGTTACATTTTAAAACTTATTATTACACAATTCCCTCTCTATAGTCTTTATTGCAATTTCTCTTGTAGTCTGAAGCAGTGAAGAGGTAAGAGTAAAAATGATGGAAACTCTACTAAAAAAGAAGATAATTGACCATCTAACAACAAACAACTTGATGGACCCAAACCAGCATGGCTTTACTGATGGCCGATCATGTCAGACTAATCTCATTGATTTCTTTGACTATGTAACTAAAGTGCTGGATGAAGGTGGTGCTGTGGATATCGCCTACCTGGATTTCAGTAAAGCTTTCAATACGGTTCCCCATAAAGAGCTGATAGAGAAGTTATCAAAAATTGGACTTAACCCCTGGATAGTTCAGTGGATCTGCAGTTGGCTGAAGGACAGATACCAGAGGGTTGTTGTTGTTAATGGAGTGTATTCTGAGGAGAGGCTGGTTACAAGTGGGGTGCCACAAGGATCTGTTCTGGGTTCTGTTCTGTTTACCATGTTTGTAAGTGACATAAGGGACGGCTTGGTAGGGAAGGTTTGCTTGTTTGCTGATGACACAAAAGTGTGTAATAGGGTTTATGTTCCAGGAGGTGTCGGTAATATGGAGAATGATTTATCTTTATTAGATAAGTGGTCAAAACAATGGAAACTTCAGTTCAATGTTTCTAAATGTAAAATAATGCACTTGGGGAGAAGAAATCCTCTATCTGAGTATCGTATTGGCAGTTCTGTGCCAACAAAGACCTCAGAAGAGAAGGATTTGGGGGTAGTCATCTCTGACAGCCTCAAAATGAGTAACCAATGCAGCCAGGCGGTAGGGAAAGCAAATCGTATGCTTGGCTGCATAGCTAGAGGTATAACAAGCAGAAAGAGGGAGATTGTGATCCCTCTGTATAGAGCTCTAGTGAGACCAAATCTGGAATACTGTGTTCAATTCTGGAGACCTCACCTGCAAAAGGATATTGCTAAAATAGAACGGGTCCAAAGAAGATCTACAAAAATGGTGGAAGGTCTAAAGCATAGAACTTATCAAGAAAGACTCCGAGTTCTTAATATGTATAGTCTGGAGGAAAGAAGAGAAAGGGGGGGCATGATTGAAACCTTTAAATATGTTAAAGGACTGAATAAAGTTCAGGAGGGAAGGGTTATTAATAAGAAACCGAATACAAGAACAAGGGGGCACAATCTGAGGTTAGTTGGGGGAAAAATCAAGAACAACATTAGAAAATATTATTTCACTGAAAGAGTAGTAGAAGCTTGGAACAAACTTCCAGCAGAGGTGGTTGATACATCCACAGTAACTGAATTTAAACATGTATCTATCCTAAGATAACAATAAAAGGATAATAAAAGGGCAGACTAGATGGACCAGGTGGTCTTTTTCTGCCGTCAATCTTCTATGTTTCTATGTTTATTTTATTTTCCTGGCTGTCTAGGCCAGTAAAGGGGTCATTAGTAAATTTGCATTGTCCCCATTCTCAGGGGCTCACTAGGGAATAGAAGCCCGAAGCAATTGCCTAGTTTGCCATCCCTAATACTGACTCTGTCTACACCAGCACGTTATGGAAAGATTGAAATGCTAAACATTAGTATTACATGAAAAATGAGTAAAAATTGTAGACAGAGCAGCATCTTTTGAATGGATTATTGTAAAACTGTGTCCATAAAATGTGTATAGAAATGTCACGGCTGTCCCAGAGGCAATTCTTCTCACATGCAAACGGCCTATTTTTAAGATTTCTGTTTAACAATATCTCATGAGATGAAAGTCATTCCAGTAAACTGCAGTTCTTAGGTCCGGCTTGACATGAGACTTCCTCCATTTAAGGTATGCCATCTACTACTCAGGAAGCAAAAGTGTAAAAAAAAGAGGAAACAACTTTCTAAAGAAACCATTTGAAATATATAGATAGCATGGTATACAGCAGTGGTATAATCCTGTGGTATAGTGCTTTTGTGTAATCCTGCTGTGTACTGCTGTGGTACAGTCCTGTGATACCATGCTGGGATATAGTCTTGTGGTATAGTGCAATATATATATATATATATATATATATATATATATATATACATAATATAATTGCATGATTATATTAATGTTTTAATAATAGATAAAGATATAAAAAGTAAGAAAAAGTAGGAGGAGGAGCTGACCAAATTGATATATAGTTTAATAGGAAAACATTCAGTAAAAAGAGTCCAGAATTATCAGGAATCTAAATGTAGAAAATATAAGTTATTTTGAATCTTTTCCCATAAAACTACCATATTTTACGCTTCATAAGACTCACCTGATGATAAGACGCACCCCAGGTTTTAGAGGAGGAAAATAAGAAAAAAAATGTTTTCATCAGAACTCAGTTCAGCCCCACATAGAAGATCCTCAGATCAGACCCCCATATCAGGAACTCACATCAGACCTCCATGTCAAATTCCCATCAGACCTCCATGTCAGACCCCCATCAAACCTTCATACCAGACCCCCATCAGACTTCCATGTTAGATCCCCATCAGACCTCCATGTCAGATCCCCATCAGACCTCCATGTCATATCCCCATCAGACCTCCATGTCATATCCCCATCAGACCTCCATGTCATATCCCCATCAGACCTCCATGTCAGATCCCCATCAGACCTCCATGTCAGATCCCCATTAGACCTCCATGTCAGATCCCCATCAGACCTCCATGTCAGATCCCCATCAGACCTCCATGTCAGATCCCCATCAGACCTCCATGTCAGATCCCCATCAGACCTCCATGTCAGATCCCCATCAGACCTCCATGTCAGATCCCCATCAGACTTCCATGTTAGATCCCATCAGACCTCCATGTCAGATCCCCATCAGACCTCCATGTCATATCCCCATCAGACCTCCATGTAAGATCCCCATCAGACCTCCATGTCATATCCCCATCAGACCTCCATGTCAGATCCCCATCAGACCTCCATGTCAGATCCCCATTAGACCTCCATGTCAGATCCCCATCAGACCTCCATGTCAGATCCCCATCAGACCTCCATGTCAGATCCCCATCAGACCTCCATGTCAGATCCCCATCAGACCTCCATGTCAGATCCCCATCAGACCTCCATGTCAGATCCCCATCAGACCTCCATGTCAGATCCCCATCAGACCTCCATGTCAGATCCCCATCAGACCTCCATGTCAGATCCCTATCAGACCTCCATGTCAGATCCCCATCAGACCTCAATGTCAGACCCCCATCAGAACTCAGATTAGACTTCCATCCCAGACCCCCATCAGACCTTCACTTACGTACCTCTCCTGCTCTGCCACTCCTCTCCAGGTCTGGCGATCGCTTCTTCAGTCACACTTCCTTGTCTTCTCCAGCCTGTGTTGCACTGTCATTTAACTGTGTGCAGCATTGGGTTATAGTGTGTACATTACGTCCTGACGCTGTACGCGGTCAGGACCAGCAGTGCATCACGGCCCCCGAGAAGAAGACAAGGGAGGGTGAGTGCTGGGAGCGTTCACAGAGCTTCACCCGCTCCCTGCACCTAATACATACTGGAAGCACTCACTAGTATTCACTTTATAAGACACACAGCCATTCCCCCCCACTTTTTCGGGAAAAAAGTGTGTCTTATAAAGCGAAAAATACTATATATATCAATCTACTCAGCTTCTCCTGCTCTATAAAATGCTGCCTTCAGCTCAGACACCATGTTCGATGTGGCAGGTTTCCTTTAAACAACAGGTTATTTTCTGATACACATTCCCTTTAAGAAAGTCTAATGGCAGGAGCTTCTTCCTTCGGTTTTTGTACTTTTCTCTTTAGTTTTTTTTTTACATTTCTACCGATATAGCTTCTGTGGCTGCCCAGATTTACAGAGAAACTGCACATAATGAATTGCCCCCCTTCACGTCCACACACCAAGAACCATTTTATGTCTTATGTTGGACGTCTTTCACTTAGTAAACCTCACCCGCAATGCGAGGAAGTAGAGGTTATGTGGAAAGAAACCTAAACCGCTTCTCTACCATTATTTTGCCAGTAAGTGGTTTGAGTGAAAGATTTCCATTGCGGATTCTTAGTAAGTGAGCCAAGTTTCAGTGACTGCAGGAAGATTTATGGAGTAGCGGAGGAAGTGGTCATGTACTGTGAGACATTTGTTATGGTCTAAAGGAGAAAGCAGCTAAATGCATTGTGTGACAGGACTTGGTAGATTGCCAGCAATATTGTATTGTAGAATTAGAGCTGCCTCAGAACAGGTAGAAGTGCTCAATAAATGAGACACTTCCCCACTGCCAACTACTGTTAGTAGCAGATAAGAAGGTGACGGGGGAGACTGTGGCGTTTGTGTTAGACGCTATTGACACTGTGTTTTTCACACTGATTCTGCGCCAAAAAGCCACCGGGAGGCTGCAGGGAAACCAAGTCCCATTGTTTTCAATGTGAGGCTGTGGTTTATGGCGGTGACTTTGCCTTTCTTATCCCGGTTATGGCAATAACCTGTGGCTGCATGAATGGCAGCGCAGCTTCGCATTGAAAACAATGGGAGAAGGATTTCACATGGCCATCTGGCAGTGCCAAATTCAGCTAGCAAAAACTGCTACGTGAAATGGCTGAAGATAATTATGCTAAGACTAATGGCTATAGCCCATTCACCGGTCAGAATGAGGATGGAATATGAATAATATGTAATATGGAAACATTTACTGTAACACAATATTTTAACAGGTCTACACTATAGTGGAAATTTACTAAGACCGCCATTCCATGTGGCTGTATCATAAGAGACACACACCTCTAAAAATTTTGGCACATCACAGGACGTCCGTGCACCAGAATCTGTGTCAGCTAAGAGCTAATGTAGGTTTCATGTATAACTAGGGTGACCACTTTCATAACCCCAAAAAGGTCACCAAACCCGGTACAGTGGGTGACAATGCAAATACACAAAATGGAAGCCGTAATCTATATGCTAGTGTCAGAGGACATTGCAGTGAGGAAATACTGCAGTGCCCAGGAGCAAGGGTACTTTGGACTATGGACATATGTGGACATTTGCCCCTATTGCTACTGTCCAAAGTCATCAACTTCCTACTTTCTTGCACTTTAAATGGTTAACCTGCACTGTGATTTATGCTGTTGTGTGCGTGTATTTGTAAGAGGGGGGGCCCAAGGGAGTCAGTTGAGATACAGTGAACCACAGAAGAATGAATGCATGGACAGTGAGCTCTGTGAACCAAAATAACTTTACTAACTCTACAGGAGAAAACAATATACAAAATATTGTACACTGTGATCCAGCCGGACCACAAGGAGTGAGGTGTACTCCGGTGTACTGAAATGGTGGTACAAACTCTCTGGGTTGCTAGCAACCCAAGATTGTCCACAGTGGGACCTCAGCCAGGAATTCCCTAATTTAGGTACTGTACCTTTAAGGATTTATATTTTGCCTAAATGCCGCTAAATACGGCAGGATCTCCTAACCAAACACAGAGAACTGGAACCACTAGGAATCAACACCAAATATGGGGTCTGTGTACCTGAGGGGCACTGTGGCTCACAGAGGCCAAACACAGAAAAAATCTCACACTATCCCTCCTGGATACCGGTAATGCCCACCACCCCACCTTAGCTAGACTCCCTTGAACTCCCACATGGGTACTTGTAACTCCAAAACTGGGATGTGGATCCACTTGATTTAACTGCTACAGCGGCAGCAAAAAATGTCCTCACCCTGATTGCAGGGAGGGACCTGAGCTCAGGATTTAAGTCCCATTCAAAGTACGCACTAACCGAGTGGAAAATATTTTAGGCTGCGATCTCCAGTGCAGGCCTAAATGGCAGCTTGGTTTTCTTGATGGATGATCCAACTCTGGCCTCAGGGCAGGCAGGCCTCAGATCTCCTCAGCTCATGATTATAAATGAAGACTGCAGATCCTCTTTAGCAGGCAGCAGATCTCCAACAATCGTCCCTTCCTCACTGTGGATGATGGCTTCAACCTCTGGCTGATCACAGGACACCAGGTAAACCATTTAGCAGACATGTCTGAATCCGTTGCTCTCCAACTGCGACTGTCACTTCCTCTCCCCAACCCCTCTAGCTTTTCCCAGGAAGTCAGGGCATGGCAACAAAATGTACAAAATAAATAAGAAGCTACTTTTACCAGTTCATTTCAATAAGAAAACAAATCATATGCAGCTATAAGATTACTTTTCATTTTATAATAATTATTAACATCTCGCTCCATTAGTCCTAAGGGGGCTGCCCGACTAAGGCCTCTAGTGGCCAGTCACACAGACTGCATGTTATCTCACTCATAGCTTATTCAATGTAGTCACAGATGTATTCAAATGGGGTATCTTATGTCTCATCTTGGGGGCCCCAGACGGTGACCCCCTCACATCTACTGTTCCATATTGTTGAAATACATTTATACGTTTATAGTAATATATTCTGTTCATTTGCTTTGTTATTGAACTATAACTGCACTGCGGCAAAGGGTTAATGTCTGGAAAAGATGCTTAGTCATTCCCATAGGCTTGCATTAAAACTCTATACAAGTTTAGGAAAGACAGAAATTGTAACAATATTTCTGTTTAGGCTGTCATTCTCAACCCTACCCCTCCCACTAGAAGGTTTAAGTTTCGCTAGAAACTGTATATAAGGAGAGCAGTTAGACTCTCTAGTTGTCTGTAGATAGGGACCAGTGTTTAGTAGAAGTGACTCTGCCAGTCAGGGACCAGTAATGCCAGACTTTACGAGTGACAAGAAGAAGATACAAAGATGGGAATGCTGAGCCACAGACCCCAGGTTACCAGCCTATTGATCAGGGAGCCAGCCGGACGACCAAGCAACAGACCCTGGGCCACCAATCTTTGGCCAAGGTACCAGCCTTCTGAGAGAGAGGGACAGCTAGCTCAGATCTTTCCTCAACATAAAACCTACCTGTCAGGGAGGAGACTGGAGAAACCAGATAAGTGTCGTGCCTGTATTGTCTTGCTCTTGAATTCCTACAGTAAAGAATCACACTGTACTGAACTGTAGACCTTGACTCTCTAGACTTATTTCCCATTGTGGTGCAACACGCCTTTACATTCATTCCAGAGAGCAGCAACACTTCGACAGTGTCCGGCAGACCCAGTGTAGTGTTGGAACCACACCAAACCTGGCCACTGCAGTATGTGAGGAGAGGACTACAACTTCTAGCATGTCCAGGTCGTTATTATGGAATATAAGAGGACATTTCAGGGAGGAGGTTTAAGAGAACTACAACTCCCAGCATATCAAGGCTGTTTTTATGGAATGTCAGAGAACAATTCAGAGAGAGAGAGAGCGAGAGAGTATAAGAAGAGAGGACTACAACTTCCAAGGTTTCTCAGGCTCACCACTTCTTAACTGCTGAGCTCTGCCCCTGCCTGCACTAATCACATGATGGTGCCATTATTAAAAGTCCTTACTACTTTTCCTCTCCACTGCTGAGCTCTGGCCCTTAGGTCCCAGAAAGAGAACGTGTCCAGGAAAAAGAGGATGCGTGGTCATCAAAAGAAATCCTAAATTTGATAGTCCGCATAAGCCGCCCCCCAACTCCCCCCCCCCTTCTGCTCATGCCTTGCTCGCTTTTAAAAACCCAGACAAATGGTATAGAGGGCAAAAAGTTGCACATTTTTGCGCAAAATGGGGTTACAAAAATCTGGAACTTTGCCACAAAACTTTTTTTTTATTGCCAGGAAAGGAATTAAATTACTTGCGGCCATCTTGACCTTTAGAAAGATCACCTGCACCCAGCTTGTGCGGGCGGGGACTAAAGTTCTATATTAACACAGCCCAGGATCTGTTATGTCTAATAAGCACACTGTTAGGAAGCTCAGGAGCAGAACAAGCTACGTACAACATGGGCGAAGGCTGTCTTGCAGAAATTCTACATGAATTTCCGTGCAGATTTATGTGGGTTTCCACACTAAATCTGCACCAAAAACCACATATTAGGCTGCTTTCACGAGCTCATTGTCTATGCATACATGACTTTAATATATGCCAATATAGACCTGAGTTGCCAGCTGTCTGTAAATGTTTACATTGTGTCTTTTTACTGGTATTTTTTAATATTTTTTTGAGGCTTGTGACACAGCAAATTATTATGGCGATAATTATCATCACTGCACAGTGCACTGTAGTAAATGCTGGTAATGTGTTCATATCAGTACATAGAGCTATAGATATGTATAATGTATATTTTTCATCATTCAATATGGTTTATGGTTTTTGTTTATAAAGAATTTTGGCTGGTGATTTTTGGGTGAGTTGCTCATAAAAATTCAGGCTGGCAACACTGCTGCAGGTGTAGCACCATACAGCTTGCCATTTTTGTAGTATATGTTGATATAATTGCATAGGGTTTTCTTTAACCCCTTCCCGACCAGCGCCATACATGTACGGCACTGCAGGAAGTGACTTCCCGACCAGCGCCGTAGTGCTACGGCACGCTGATCGGGCGGGTGCAGGAGCTGCGCCGCCCGATCAGCTTTGGGGGACCGGCTGTGCCCAGTAGCCGGACCCCTGCTGTATGCACCAGCATCGGTGAAAACACCGATGCTGGTGCATTAACCCTCGATGTGCCGCGGTCAACGCTGACCGCGGCACATGCGATGCGGGCGGCAGGAAGGGGACCCGATGGTAGGGAAGGCAGCCCGATGCCTTCCTTAGGCATCGTGGCTGCCTTCTATGGAAGCCTGTGAGATCCAGCCCCCTGGATCTCACAGGCAGTAAGCTGGAAGTGTATTACTGTGTGTAATACACTTACAGCCAATGCATTACAATACAGAAGTATTGTAATGCATTGTAAAGGGGACCAAACCCCCAAAAGTAAAAAAAAATAAAGTTTAAAAAAATTGTAAAAAAAAAGGGAAAAAAAGTAGTCATATTAGGTATCGCAGCGTTCGTATCGATCGGCTCTATAAAAATATCACATGATCCACCCCGCCAGGTGAACGCAGTAAAAAAAAAAAACAGTGCCGAAACAGCCATTTTTGGTCACCTTCCCTCACAAAAAGTGTTATAGCAGGCGATCATAAAGGCGTATTTACCCCAAAATGGTACCAATCAAATCGTCATCTCGTCCTGCAAAAAATAAGATTCTACCTAAGACAATCGCTTGAAAAAAATAAAAAATATGGCTCTCAGAAAATGGCAACACAAAAAATAATTTTTTATTCTGTTCAAAAATGCATCTAATGTTAAAACTTAACAAAAATAAAAATGTTAGACATATTAGGTATCGCCACATCCGTAACAACCTGCTCTATAAAAAATATCACATGATTTGCCCCTTCAGGTCAATGTTGTAAAAAATTTTTTAAAAAAGCTATGACAAAACAGCCATTTTTTGTCACCTTGCCTCACAAAAAGTGTAACACCAAGCGATCAAAAAGTCTTGTGTACCCCAAAATGGTACCAATGAAATGGTCACCTCATCCCGCAAAAAATGAGCCCCCACATAAGACAGTAACTCAAAAAATAAAAACCAATGGCACCCGCAAACCAATCCATCAAAATCTGTGCTGCAAAATCCATATGGCACTCCTTCCGTTCTGAGTCCTGCCATGCGTTCCCACAGCAGTTTACCACCACATATGGGGTGTTGCCGTATTCAGGAGAAAATGGGTAACAAATTATGGGGTGCTTTTCTCCTGTGACCTCTTGTGAAAATGAAAAATTTGGGGCTAAAGCAACATTTGAGTGGAAGAAATGAAACTTTTCATTTTCACAGCCAAGTGTTTCCAAATTCCGTAAAACGCTTAGGGGGTCAAAGTGGTCAGTACACCCCTTAATATATTATTTGAAGGGTGTAGTTTCCAAAATGGGGTCACTTTTTGAGGGTTTCCGCTCTAGGGGTACGTCAGGGTCTCTTAATTACAAAATGATGCCTAAAAACCATTCTAGCAAAATCTGCCTCAAAAATCTGTATGGCGCTCCTTTCCTTCTGACCACTGCCACATGCCCATAGAGCAGTTTACCACCACATATGGGGTATTTCCGTAAACTGCAGAATCAGAGTAATGTATATTGAGGTTTAATTTGCTTCCGTCCTGAGGAGGACAGAAGCGGCTGCCTGCGCCCATGCGAGCGCAGGGGAGCCGAGCGGTACAGTGCTCGTTTCGAGCACGTTCGCTCATCTCTACTTCTAAACTTTTTAGCTTTCTCACGTCCTAAAAAAGTAAAATTACATTTATAAAATGATGCCAACATAAAGTAGACATATGGGGAATGTAAAATTCTAACTATTTTTGGAGGTATTACTATGTATTTTGAAAGTAGAGAAATTGAAATTTGGAAATTTGCAAATTTTTCCAAATATTTGCTAAATTTGGTATTTTTTTTAATAAATAAAAATGAAATATTTTGCCACAAATTTACTACTGTTGTGAAGTACAATATATGATGAGAAAACAATCTCAGAATGGCCTGGATAAGTAAAAGCGTTCCAAAGTTATTACCACATAAAGTGACATGTCAGATTAGCAAGAAATGGCCTGGGCAGGAAGGTGAAAATAGGCCCGGGGTAGAAGGGGCAATAATATTTTGGTGCCATATTATGTGACAGTGATAATTACAGTAAACACTATATGGTATAAAAATGTATGCGCTTTGTGACCCCATACTGCACGGGCACTAAAATTGTATTTAAAAAAAAGGGTGAAGTGTGCCTTTCCATTTGATCAAAGACATTAGACCAAGTATCACACACGGCATCATTCAATGTAACATATTTGCATATAATTGTTTTCTTATAGCATCAGTTTTATCGGTAAGTATTCCTTATTGTGTATGGACGCTAGTTTACCATGAAGGTATACCCTTTAAGTGAAGACTTGTACTTGTATCTGGTGCTGAAAGGGTTATTATAGATGCCAAACCTGAAACAAGAAATGTAATGTTGTTTAAATACACTAGAGGCTTATTGCACCTTTGCCCTAATTTTATCACTAAGATGTTCCAAATTCTTATCCGCTATAGACGTCATTCCAGTAACAGGCCACACTAGACTCATTGCTGCCTGCATGTTCTTGCTCCTGCCTGTTCTGTATAATACATTGAGAAGCTTCTGCAAGAGGACAAGGCCATTAGGTAGAGCCAAACTGTGTAATAATAGTTTACTAAAAATACCCAGTAATCAACATAATGGAATACTAAAAGGCAGACAGTAAAACGTATCTAAAGGCAAAACACAAGTGCATTACAAATATCCGATAGCCATGTATGTATAATTTGTAAACCAACAATTGAACTTTGATAAGAACTGGAGACTCCAAAAAACCCTGTGGGGAGATTTATTAAGACCAGTCTCATTTTTGCTCTGGCATGAGATATGCCACAATTGTTAAGAGGCGAACAGCTCATAACGAGGGTACATTCACACAACAATGGTACTGCTGTGCCTGTGTTGCGGACCGCGAACCGCGGGTCCCCAAAACACTGGCACCCGATGTGTGGACACTGCATTGCGGTGCAGACCGACTGACTTCAACGGGTTCGCGATCCGCAAGTTGTGGAAAAAGATATGAAATATCCTATCTTTTGCAGCACGGAGGCATGGAAAA
This sequence comes from Rhinella marina, assembly GCA_900303285.1. Classification (NCBI taxonomy): domain Eukaryota; kingdom Metazoa; phylum Chordata; class Amphibia; order Anura; family Bufonidae; genus Rhinella; species Rhinella marina. The sequence goes on along the minus strand of ONZH01013965.1, from coordinate 145,611 downwards.
TCCCATGGAAGGGCTTCCATCTGTTCCGGTGGGCTTCTGGATCCAAGCCTCCACACCTATCTTTTGTGGCATCTTGTGGATCGCTGACCCATTGAACTCACTTTGTGGTTTGCGGTCCGCAACACAGGCCACAGTGGCATCTTTATTGTGTGAATGTACCCTAATTGTGGTACATTTCAGCTCACCCGTGAGCCAGAACTGAAATTTGCTCCAACCAGTAGCTGGAGTAGATTTTAGGTATAATCTGTGCCAGTTTTCTGCCCTCCTCTTCTGAGCCCACACTTTGCCCACTTAAAAGTGAGAAAAAAGGGGAAAAAAAACTAATTTTGGTATAAACCAGAGCATGCTCCAAAATTTGCAACTTTCCTACGTACGCCAGAAAACTGACATAGAAGCTTAATAACTCTCTCCCTTTATCTCTTCATGAGGTCACTCGGTACAAGTAGACAGATGGCTTCTTTCTCTGTCTCATCTTTCTTCTTGTCCAATTCTTCCTCCTCATTTTTAATTTCTTGTCTCCAATTTTGTTCTCCATAATATGATAAGCTAATGAATAACCCCTGATGGTATGTAAAGGGTCTTATACTTGGTGTGCATTCCAAACCTGTGGTGTTATCATCTGTTATTCAACTGAAATACATTAAAAAATGTCTGACGCTTCAAGTATGACACATCCAGTGCCATTATCCTTTTCCTATAGCTAGGAGAGGTGATATTTTTTACCCTTTTGTATTTTTTTTCCCCTTTAGATATCATTAGAAATATTGGGGCAGATTTACCAAGATTTGCCAGGCTTAGGTTGCTTTCACATGATCGTTTTGTATTTCCGTCATAGGAGCAGAAAGTAAGAAAATAACAGAACCTAATGAATCCTATTGACTGTAATATCGGTGTGCTCACATTTTTGCAGCCCCATAGAAATGAATGGACCCACACTCGATCCACAAAAAATGCAGATCGGATGCTGACCAAATATATGGTCATATGCATGAGGCCTAAAGATGCATTTAGCTGTATGTTTTACAGTATGATGGCGTTTAAAAGGGTTGTCTCACTTGAGTGGCATTTATCATGTAGACAAAGTTAAAGGGGTTGCCCGGGCTTTTAATATTGACCTATCTATGGCAAAGCAATGGCGAGCAGGAAGAGAGACGTCACGTGCACACTGCGCATACTGTCTCCTCATATTCGTAGCTACTTGGCGGGGGTGTCAGGTGTTCGACCCCCACCGATCTGATATTGATTACCTATCCTGAGTATAGGTCATCAATATTAAAAAGCCCAGACAACTCCGATAATACAAGGCACTTACTAATGCATTATGATTGTCCATATTGCCTCCTTTGCTGGCTTGATTCATTTTTTCATCCTGTTATACACTGCTTCTATCCAGGGGTTATGACCACCCTGCAATCCAGCAGCTGTGGTCGTGCTTGCACATTATAGTAAAAGTGCCAGCCTCTCTGATGGCCGGAACCCGGTGAATGCGCATAGGCCAGTGCTTTTTCCTATAATGTCCAACCACGGCCACCACTGATGGATTGCAAGGTGGTCGTAACCCCTGGAAACAATCAGAGTATAATGTGATGGAAAAATTAATCCAACCAGCAAAGGAGGCAATATGGACAATCACAATACATTAACTTTACCTACATAATACATGCCACTTGCTGAACTGAGACAACATCTTTAACTATTCACATAGGTGGATCTAAATAAAATATGTCATCCAGCCATATAACAGTTTGTAGGTATACTTGCTTTGTGGTTTAGAATTTCCAAAACAGCTAGTTTTGTGAAATTAGCCAAAATGCATCTCCAAATGGTGAAATGAGTAATGGAAGGCACATTTTAGAAATGTGAAATATTCATACATTGGCTATTCCTGTGGTTCACTATCTAATCAGGTCTTAGTCTGGAAATGTACTAGAACTTTTGGTTTAGTGAGTGCTACTCCTCGTGCCACATGTCCTGTGAGAGTAATGAGGTGTATATTACATAAGAAAGACTTGGCATCCCTCGCTCCGCTGTATTGTGTTCTTTTTTGGATGTACACATTATGGCAAATCTTAGGTCAATCTTGTGAAAAGTGAAACAAGTTAAAATAAATGTCTGGTTACCATGGTTTGTGTCTCTTATTCTATTTTTTTTCCCACAGTAAGCTTTATAGGCGATGGACACCTTTGCATTGATTTTTTTATTGTTCCTTTGCTTCCTAAATCCAAAAAACATAGCAAATTTCTAAATGAAATCCATTAAAAATTATGCCATAAGTGTTCAAATGATTAATTCTTCTAAAGATAACCCATCCTATATTTACTAGACTGTGTAAACCCTGTGCCCCCCCCCTTGATTTTATAAGGGGTGTCACGACAGGGGACACAAGGGATAGTGAGCCCTGTCCTGAACCCCACCACTTTCCCTTCCTACTTACAGTGGAAGCCCTAGACGGCAACACCGTAACTCGGCGGCGGTCCCTATACTGCGTAAGTGCACAGGGCAGGGAAGGGAAACACAGGGAGAGACAAACACGGACAGAACACACAATAATAGAAGAGTAAACAAGCCGGGTCAAAAACAGGAGGTCACGTCAAATACCAAGGGTGAAGCGAGAGAAGAAACATACCTATTAAGACTTAATGTCGCATCCACAAACAGAAAACAAACCACGTTAATACACCATATACTTACTTCAACGATTCAAGCAATAGCAGGGAAATGGAAGTCAAACTCCATCCCCGAAATTTCCGTAATTATCCAAAAAATAAATGTAAACTGCAAATATGAAGAAATGATGGCAAAATCGAATAACACCCATAAAAACTATATGACCAAGTGGGAAATATGGATAAATTCAAAATTCATGTCTATGGCCAACTTGTAACCGGAAATACTCAAGGAGATACGAATATGCACTATATTACTGAAGCACCATGATACTGTAAAATGGACCAGTTTGTTTGTTTTGTTGTTTATGTTAATTTTCTTTTCTTCTCTTAAGGTTTTTATTTAAATATATAATATATAAAAAGTCTTTGAGGACTGTAATAAGAGATATGTACTAACGTCAAATGTTACATTACAAGACATATGTTAAATGTAACGTACTGCATTACATGTAAATCCTTTGACTCATATATGTTAATTATTGAAAATCTCAATAAAAATATTGAACGAGAGAAAAGTCAAAGTCCAAATCCGAGTCCAAATGTCGCAAAATCCAATACAGCAAAGTAACACAGCACTGATAAAAGGTAGAACTAATCACAGGCGCTGAGTAAGGCAGTTGCCATCTTTAAATAGCCCGCCCAGGATCATGTGATGTGGCCAGCATCACATGACCTGAGGCGGAGCAAACTGTCAAAACAATATGCAAAGTAGCCATGTGGTGTAATCAGCACCACATGGCTAAACCCAAACAGAGAATTAACTGATGAAGTGCTGGCTGACCAGACCAGCACTTCAATTCCCTAATGCTCGTCTAGGGGGGCGGAGAGGTCCGGCGACGCCGTGCGGAGGGAGCACGACGCCGGCCTCCCGTGACAAGGGGCTTGTGACACAGCGATCATTTAGGGTACGGCCACATGGTCAGGTTTCTGCTTGCCGTTTTGGAAACCAAAATCAGGTGTGGATCATTAAAGGAAAGAAAGTATAAAGGACAAATACAACTTATCCTCTTTTTTTAATTCACTCCTGATTTTGGCTTCCAAAATTGCATTTGGAAACCTGACCGTGTGGCCGAGCTGTAAAGTGAATATCCAAGCGTCCTGATTTTGTAATCGAAATACATGTGAAATTCAGTGGTAATTAATTTATAAAAATAGATTTATAAGTCCTTCCTTCTCTTGGCTCCAGATATCCCGAAATGAGCGAGATGAGAAAAAAATGTTGGTTTTCTGTCTGTCGAGTGTTGTGAATAATCCAATTTAATTATTTTTTGGCAACTCGTGACACTCATGTCAGGATATCTCAAGCCAAGAGGAAAGGTAAGGAAGTAGACATCTGTAGCTGGAGGTTAGTTTTTTGTGATACAGAGCTCCAAATAACCTGCATAAACATAGAGCTAAAAAGTGTTGTCCTTACCATGGAGGCAGACCAAACAACTGCTAAGGAGCCCAGGTTGAGGGGAACTTGGCGCTGAGCTTTTTTCTGAAATATTCATAGCATTTTCATGGAGTCATTAATAGGGGAGCTCTGTTCAAAAGAGATTTTACAGCTTCATTTCAGTGCAATGGTAGCTGTATAAAATCCACTGCACGAAGCTCCCCCTAATGGTGGATGCAGGTATGTACTGAAGAGAAGCAGGAGACATCCTGCTTATCTGATTTTTGCCAAGATTTTGTAACATTTTACATTTTTATACCTCTCACTTCACTTTTGAAAGCTGGAAAATCGGTATGGTTCAGCTGATTATAGCCAGATTTATCAGCACCAGCTTTAAAAAAAAAAAAAAAAGTCACAACAATTGTCACCAATCTCAGTAAAGGGGTGATGTAGAAAAAGGAGTAACGGCTCAGGACAGACTTAAAAATGTAGAAAATTTATCACACATGTGACATTTGATAAATATGCCACAAATTACAGCAATGCAGAATCCAGCAAAACTGACTTTCAAAATTCCCCTCATAATAAATCTGCCCCTGTGTCCATGTGGGGAATTTGGAGCTTTGTGTCAGAAAAATGGAGCTTTGACCACCATAAAGATATCCTAAGAAATGATTCTAATACTAGAAATAAAAACCACCACTTCATTAAAGTCTTCTAACTGGTCTGGTCTGGAGTCAGAAATTCTTTGCATTCTGTCAATGAGACAAATGAAGCTGGAAATGCTATTTACATTCAGTTCATCATAATCTTGTAAATCTATCTCATTTTTCCAAACATGTAATCTTTTTAAAATGGAGGCGATGAAACGATGTGAAATCTATATTGTATTCAATTCTCCTATTTGCCATTTGTATTTTTCCATTTGTAATTAAAGAGCAGGTTCTATGCAATAATATTTGTCTAGATTAATGAAATCCAGGCAACTTCCGAGGAAATAGCGCGGGGTCATGTTTACTATCTGAGAGGGGTAATATAACCCGGCATCACTCATATGTACATAAAAACGTTGGAAAAATCATTAACTTACAGGGATGCATCGATCAATGTAACAAAAGCTGTGTTTTCCTTGGTGAACCTACAGCTTGCCATTTGTCATGTAAAGGAATTCCTGCTTCTTTCAAAACCTATTTTACTTTACATTTTTTTACTTAATTACAGTTTTCCTTAATAAGTTTCGTTTGTGTGTCAAAACCAGGAACCTTCATAGGTATGGTTCCCAAGCTGGATATCAGATAAATAACTATAAATTCTGCACTCATATTTCTTTCATTCCCAAAATAATATCTCTAGACTTGGGCTTTGTTCATATCTGAACTGGGGACTCTATCCTAAGCCTCCATCATCAATTTCATCAGATTTGACAGCATCTTGCCAATGGAGCCTTCACGACATTAGTGGAGTCCATAATGCTCCATTAGGATCTGTCGTAAAATGGATCCAGCATAGTGTTTTAGCTTTCACTATGAATGGAGACCACAACACAGAGGTGCAGATAGGCCAATATCTTAATTACTGCTCATTGAACTTCAGGCAATGCTACAGTCTACAGCAGGGCCAGCAACCTCTGGCACTCCAGCTGATGGGAAACTACAACTCCCAGCATGTTTCATTTATTTCTGTGGGAGTTCCAAGAACAGCCAAGCAAGTATGCATCCTGGAAGATGTAGTTGTGCCTGGAAGATGAGTGCCAAACTTTGCTGATACCTGGTCTACAGCATAATATATCAAGGTCTTGCTACTATGTTGACCTATATTGGGGAGGAATCATGTCAATACATCTTTTGTCACTTGGCTTCAATCATACACCCAATAGAGGAAATGTATAAAGCTGGTGTAAAGGAAAGTAGAGTATTTGGTATGGGCAAATACATCCCTTTCCTTACAAAAGTTTTTAGACATTTACCCCAAAGTGTACTTATTACAAGTTTACTTAAAAATCCAAGTAAATCTGAGTTTTTATAATCTGTAGATCTTTATAATCTCTCCAGCCCTATAGAGTCTTAAAGAAATTGTCTCACTTCAGCAAATGGCATCTATCATGTAGAGAAAGTTAATATAAGGCACTTACTAATGTATTGTGATTGTGTATATTGCTTCCTTTGTTGACTTTATTCATTTTTCTATCACATTATGTACTGCTAGTATCCAGGATTCAAAAACGCAGGTTGTATGCGGACCAGATATGATGTCGTATGCATGTAGCCTAAAGGTGTCGTATACATTTAGTTGTATATTTTACATCAATATGATGGCTTTTAAAGGGGTTGTCTCAGCTGAGTAGCATTTATCATGTAGACAAAGTTAATACAAGGCACTTACTTATGTATTGTGATTGTCCATATCGCCTCCTTTGTTGGCTTGATTCATTTAGCAATGGCAGTTGTGCCGGCCTCTCTGGTGGCCAGGACATTGGGAGTGCGCATAGCATCTGCACTGCAGCAGTGGTTGTAACTAGGCTTGAGCAAATCGAGCTTTCGGATCATAGATTCAAAGTTGATTAATTAAAAAACTTCATTGTTAATGCTATTTCCGTACAGCATTAAAATGTATGGGCTCTGTGTAGGCAAACTTCGTCTCAGCCACCTCCAAATAGTGCCAATAAAAACTGCAGCTTGTACTTCAAAAAATAAGCCCTCACACAGTAAAGTCAACAAAAGATAAAAAAGTGGTTCTTAAAAACCATTTCAGCAAATCCCATGTTAGAAAATACAGATGCCGCTCTTTCCCTTCTGAGCCCTGGTGTATCCCCAAACAGCAGTGTTACTATATTCAGGAGAAAATGGGTAGCAAATTGTGGGTCATATTCTCCTCTTATCTCTTATAAAAAGGAAAGTTTGGGCCTAAAGCACCATTTTAGGCCCAAATTTTTCATTTTCACAACAAGTGTTATAAATTCCATGAAATGCCTGTTGGGTCAAAGTCCTCACCACACCCTTTAAAAATTCCTTGGGTGTTTAAGTTTCCAAAATGGAGTCACTTTTTGGGAGTTTTCACTGTAGGGTTACCTCAGGGTCTTTTCAAATGCAACATGGCGCCTAAAAACCATTCCAGCAAAATCTACCCTCCAAAAATAATATGGCGCTCCTTGCCTTCTGAGCACTGCTGTGTGTCCACAGCTGAAGAATCAGGGTTATAACTATTGAGGTTTGTTTTGTTGTTAACCCTTGATGTGTTACAAGAAAGAATAAATAAAAATGGAAAATCTGCAAAGAAAAGTGTAATTTTGAAATTTCATCTCTATTTGTTTTAATTCCTATGGAATACCTAAAGGGTTAACATTTTTAAAATCAGTTTTGAATAGTTTGAGGGGTGTCTTTTCTAAAATAAGGAAATTTATGGAAGGGTTCTATTATGTAAGCCCCACAAAGTGACTTCAGACCTGAACTGGTTCTTTAAAAAGTCATTTTTGAAAATTTAAGTAATTGCTTCTAGAATTCTAAACCTTCTGAGAATAGATTGTCAAGAAGACAAAAAATCATCAAGAAAAACAATCCAAAAGTGTAAATGATTGTGCACAGCATAAAAGTAGTGGTGTGGGAATAGAGAATACAGTACATATTTTAGCTAATTGGCAATCTGTCCATAAGTTAATACACATTATTACCCACCACCTACTGGGGTCATTGATTTATTTTGGTATTACTGATGCCAAGAACAGACTAAATGAGAATGGTAGAATTTATGTATTAGAGTATGCTCACCCACGCGCAGTGATTTATGAACTATGTTATTGTGGGAAGTTTCATTTACTGTAGAACACATATAAATGTACTTAGATGTTATACTTATATATTAGTCATGTCTTATAATTGATGGTTGTATTATTCCACTGCAGAAGTAAATCTTCATATCATCACAATTTATACCACTAGGAGGTTTATTCTTATTTGGGAAAAAAACATTTTACTAATGTTTATGAAATTGCTTATATAGTAATTCCCAGGTGGTCATAGACCTTATTCACTATAAAGGGGTGTTCCGGTTAGAGAAAGTTATCTCCTATCCATAGGATAGGGGATAATTGTTAGATCTGTGGGGATCCTACCTCTGGGACCCCCATCAATCACGAGAATGGGGCCCCTCCACTCATTTCTTTGGGAGCGCCAGAGATAGCCTCCAAGATGGATGGAGTGGCAGTGCGCATTTCCAACCAGCCACTCCATCCATTTCAGGGGGGCTGCATGGGGTATGGGGCCCTCGGTCTCATGATCGGTGGGGGTCCCAGTGTTAAGTCCTCCACCAATGTAACAGTTATCCCCTATTCTGTGGAGGCTAGCTTTATTAAAGGGGCATTTTGAGATAACAAAAAATTTGGCCAGTGGGGATAAAAGCAATAAAATAATAAAATACCCATTACTTACCTGGTAAATCATTAGGTCTCCAATCAGGGGTCTCCAATGGTCTTTGTTTACTGTGCGTCACCGATGATGTGCCTGTCTACCCACCTGACTGATGCAGTCAATCACTGGCCTCAGCGTGTTACAGCCGAGACCAGTGGGGAGCACCAAATCGGTGGTGCTGCAATGGGGAATTTTTCAGGTACATAATGGATTTGTTTTTTTTGGATTTTGTTTTTTTTTCTTTTTTTTTTTTGCCCATTTTCCTTCCTTGGTAACATTTTTGCTGATCCTGGAAAACCCCCTTAAACCTCAGCATCTAGCACAACTCTGTCATAAAACAAAATTCTGATATGTTTACTGTTAATTTGTAGGTTGCAGTTTTTGATGTCGAGTATAAGACATTTTACATATTCTTCATCTTTGCTCTGAATGGTTTCTCTAAGTCAGTGTGTAATTCCTGACACTTTCTTAACTGGCTATGGCCTTACCCCAAGCAATTCGTAATCCTTTGAGGCACTTCGTTCTCACTTGGGGATATGGCAGTACGTCGTCTAATGCCTCAGACTTGCATACCGTCTTATAAAAACAACCATTTGACAAGTGTTTTGTTTTATGTCAGACTCTTGTTGTTTTAAACGACCCTTTGTTCTTTTTATGGAACACAAATATTTTTTTGAAAACCACAAAGTATTTGGCTGTTGTTTCTGATCTTTGAAAAATATCAACAGTGTGCCTAATAAAATGATTTTTTTTCTAATATATGAGACCGCATTAATAATAAGTGGGACATTTGTGAGATGCAGGGGGACATTTTAATTGTGCTATTCAGGATAAAATATTACACCCAGGCTAGGGGTAATTTCAGGTCATGCCTTTCAAAATATGCACTTTTACAAATGAATACAAAATATTTTGCTGCATTGATTCTTTGCTTAAAAAAAAAAGTATCATATTTCTAAGATTTCATTTTCCAGCCCAGTCTTACTCCATGTCATCTAGTGACATCCTATGCCAATAGCTGCCAGTTTTACATAAAATCTTATAACTTCATGCTGTTTTATAGGCTGATTCCACATATTATTAGGGTACAGCCACATGGTCAGGTTTCCGCATGCAGTTTTGGAAGCCAAAACCAGAAGTGAATTAAAAAAAGAGAAGTCGTATCTGTGTGTTATATTTTCTTTTCTTTTATTATCCACTCTTGATTTTGGCTTCCAAAACTGCTTGAGGAAACCTGACCGTATGGCTGTACCCTTAGACACTGTCTCTTTCTCACTGGTTTTACATTTACTGGGCAGAATAATGTCTTTCCGTTTCCATTCTAGTAAGTTAAAGGCTATGTATGTCCACCTTTATAGCCACATTCTTTTCACTGTCCTAATGCAATTAAAGGACGTCTGTTAGAAGGTTTGTACCTATGAAACTGGCTGCTTTGTTACATGTGCACTTGGCAGCTGAAGACATCTGTGTTGGTCCCATGTTCATATGTGTCTGCATTGCTGAGGAAAATTATGTTTTAATATATGTAAATGAGCCTCTAGGAGCAACGGGGCGTTACCATTACACCTAGAGGCTTTGCTGCTTCCTCTGCAATTTGATTGACAGGGCAGTGTAAATGTGATCATGCCTGGTCCTGCTGATCAAAGTGCAGAGGGTGCAGCAGTCGCAGAGAGAGCAGAGCCTCTTGGAGTAACAGCAACACCCTTGTTGCTTCTTGTTGATCCTGTAGTCATTCTGTCATACAACATGACAGATGGAAGCAAGTATAACTGGACAGGATTTGATTGTTGCCTGTTCCCATGGAGACACATAGATCTTCATAGGGTTTGCCAGAATTTTTTTAAATTAAATACCTGTTGCCAAGTTGCTTTATTTTTATTTTAGATTCATTGGGGCAATAAAAAATTATTGTATATGTAGACATTCAATCTTAATTATGTTTTTGATGTTAGACTAGATCAGACATTTAATTATAGGCCGTTTACAGCATCTTATTTTTTTTTTAATGAGAAATGGTGGACCCATCGGCCAGACCCAATGTGTATTATGGTCCATGTGTTACATATTCATAATATAGCACCCATAGATTTGTATGTATTTGTATTTTCCAGATACCAGTGTTTCTTCCTGTGAGTAGCTGGTATTCAGTTACAGTAAGGTCTAAGCCTTATGTTCAGAAGCACATCACACATTTGGTATTAACACAGATTTAGATTTCTTAGGAGATAATCATAGATTAGTATTTATTTGTGTGAATTGATTCATTTCTTTTGTACAATTTCCTACATCATAAACTATTAGCATGTATTGTTTGTTTGTTCCCTTTAGATATGCAGAATTCGTCATGCAGGTAAAAATGGTATTATTTTGTATTGCACTTTAAAGGGATTCTGTCAGCATGATTTTGCATATAAAGGTAATGCCACTACTGGATTCAGCTGAGCATGTTGAATTCAAAAATGTTATTATTACAGTTCCTAGTAGTAGATTTAATGCTGAAAAAACGTTTTTTATAATGTGTCAATCACTCACATAAGGAGCCCAAGGGGATGTGCCCAGCCTCGTTCGAGCCCGGGCTCGCCGAGACAGTTGGAGCCCAGGACCGCCCACCTCATTAATATTCACTTCACTGCTTCCAGCAGTGAAGCTCCGTCATCGTTGTAATCCCGCGCAGGCGCAGTACCTCAAGCGGTCTGCGCCAGTGCGGTCTGCGGGCATCGGCCTCAGAGAAGGTACTGCGCATGCGCGGGATTACAACGATGACGGAGCTTCACTGCTGGAAGCAGTGAAGTGAATATTAATGAGGTGGGCGGTCCTGGGCTCCAACTGTCTCGGCGAGCCCGGGCTCGAACGCGGCTGGGCACATCCCCTTGGGCTCCTTATGTGAGTGATTGACACATTATAAAAAACGTTTTTTCAGCATTAAATCTACTACTAGGAACTGTAATAATAACATTTTTGAATTCAACATGCTCAGCTGAATCCAGTAGTGGCATTACCTTTATATGCAAAATCGTGCTGACAGACTCCCTTTAAAGGAGTTTTCCAAGGGGATTTTTTTTTTGTTAAGAAAAAAATAAACATAAACAGTTAAAAGTAAGAAAAGCCATGCTTGCCTCACTGATGCTCCACTACCTTCATTCCAGTGCAGTCTCATACAGCTCTCCATGTCCTGGTTCCTGCGTAGCACAGAAAATGGTTTTGGATGCCCACTTAAGCCAATCACTGATTGAGGAAGGTCACCACTGCGGCCAGTGATTGGATAAGTAATGACTCTAAATTGTTTCATGTTGAGATTGGACTGGGAAGTGGAGAGCAGTGGGGACCTGAGCAGCATCAGAACGGAACCAGTAACTGGTCAATAATGTTAGCAAATGTTATTTTAACACTTTCAGCTTTTTTATAGCTCCCCAGAAAGCACCTTGGCGTGCACTCATGACTACCACTAGCATCCACCACTACAGTACATGGTTAGAACCTGTAACTAGGTCATTAACTAAATGTTTGCCTTTAATTGCCATTTTATGATTAGATCATGGTTAGATATTCCACTCAAATGTGCAGGAAGTTTGATTTATTGCTTGTGATCCTTACTGATGTTCAGGGAAAATATATTTTTCACCTGACGCTTACCGTAGACTTTAGTTTGGATTACTTGTACCTACCCCAGATCAATGTCTGGTCAATGTATGTTAAGACAGTTTCAGAGTTATGGGCATCTGTGGACAGCATGGTACAGTACAGGGTGGGAGCACCAAGAAACAAGTTGGATGTTTAGAACTCAGAAGCCAGGGTATTACAGGGACACAGCGCAGACGAGCAGAAAGCTACAGGACATTAGCACTATGGCATCATCTTAAAGGGTTTCTGTCACCAGTTTTTTCGGTATGAATCAGGCTGACATTAGAGATGTGCTAATGTCACCTGATTCCAAATATATATTTTATATTTTATTTACTGGTGCCCCCATTTTTATATAAAATGAACTTTTATTTTATGCTAATAAGGCCTCTAGGTGCAAGGGACGTTACCCCTGCTCCTAGAGGCTCTGTTGATTGACAGGACCAGGCAGAGAAGAAACACTCAATTCACCATAGCTTGCAAGGACCTTCAATGATGTCATGACCATGTGATCAGTCACATGGTTTAGGAGGGGACAGGCGGTTTGTGTGATCCTAACCATGTGACTGATCACATGGTCATGACATCATTGAAGGTCCTTGCAAGCTATGGTGAATGGAGTGTTTCTTCTCTGCCTGGTCCTGTCAATCCACAGAGCCTCTAGGAGCAGGGGTAACGCCCCTTGCACCTAGAGGCCTTATTAGCATAAAATAAAAGTTCATTTTATATAAAAATGGGGGCACCAGTAAATAAAACAGATATATATTTGGAATCAGGTGACATTAGCACATCTCTAATGTCTTATTCATACCGAAAAAACTGGTGACAGAAACCCTTTAAGGCCAGCGTTTATATTAAATATGATTATTTGCAATTTGATTGGCCTAGCCTCCTGAAGCTTGGTGTCCAGCCTCCTGAAGCTTACTACTTCCAGAGTCCAGATTCTGAGGTCTACCTTCAGAGCAGCATTGGACCACGCAATGGTAATATCATTAAATATGGTCTCTGGAAGTGTTTTCCAGATAAAAACCATACATCAGAGTTGTAGTATATATATATATATATATATATATATATTTGCTGGAGGTCAAAGGTCTTTAAGAGATTTCAACAGATGGCTTTCCTCTTATATATGTTATATGAATCAGTCACTTTTAATAATTCCAGTGAAATGCTGACCACTGGTATATTTAGTCTAGGCTCAGCACTGTTGTACCATAATTGTGTATTACAGGAAGAGCCTAATTCTGAAGAATTTCCCATGAAGATAAATCACATGTCATGCCATCACTTCTTCTAGTTATGCAATAGCTGTCTTTCAGCACAAGACATCGTAGGCTGCTATACTGAGCCAACAGTTGCTTTACTAAGTCTGTTTAGCTGACCACGGTAGAAAATGCCATATGGGTAATGTGCGCAAAGGCCCACCTGAAAATCAGCTACTGTCTATTAGGTACTGAGCTAATCAATATTATAGCTAACAATTACTGGCGGATTATATAAGGGGGATGCTCTGTGTTGACCTAGCCTACATATGCAAGAAAAAGTAGGTGAACCTGCTGGAGTGACCTGAATTTTATACTAATAAAATGTGATCTGATTCTTAGCTAAGTCACAATTCTAAGCAAACGTAATCTAAACTAACAAACAAACACTTGTACTGTTCAGTTACCATGAAGATACGTTATAAAGATCCTTAATGCTGGAAAAGCTTGAAAAAGCATTGATTTAGAACTGAATATACATCAATCCACAATCGACAAACTATCTACTCGCCCACAAAGTGGGAATCTCTTTAGGTTAATCCATGACCCAATGGGAAATTTTGAAAGAAGTTAGAAAGAACCCTCTTTCTACAGTATATAGGGACAGACATACTGACCACAGAAATACTGACCAAAAAATGCAGATTGGGGGCAGATCACAAATATGGTTGTGTGTATGAGGCCTAATGGAAATATTTGTACCTCTTCTCTGACCAAATACTGACCATGTAAAAGTGTATTAAAGGTATTTCCCAGGTTTTAAAAACATTTCCATCAGCCACTGTTGTCACGCATTGACCTGATGTCACCTCTCCAGTCAATGATTGGTTTGTGCTGTGCTCAGATGTTGGGATTACACATCATCACTGCCATGATATGAACATCGACCAAGTAGGCAGGGACAAGAGAAGTAGGCAGGGCTAGCAATACCACAGTGCAGCACCAAATACTGCCCCAGCAGAACCAAATACCATAGTACAGCACAAAATACTGCCACCCCTGCCACAGTATTCAACTATATCACCTTCCTGAGGGTGATACAGTTGAATTCAGGAGGGCACCTGCGGCTGCCGACCAGGTGCATATGCTGAGAGCATCAGAATATATACCTAGCTGGCGGCCATAATGAGGGCTCACTGGAAACAAACAGTGAATAATGTGATGGAAAACTGAATCATGCCAGCAAAGGAGACAATATGGACAATCACAATACATACAGTAGCAGCAGGCTTTAAGTGCAATCATCTCTGAAACCAGCAAGGATTATGGATGCAGCTTGGTTGGTGCTAATTCCGCAGTGAGGTGATACTGGCCTAGTGGTTGTTTAGTGATAGGTGGCTTGGCTGTAGTCCCTGATCCTACCGCAGCATCTGTAGATCACCCTGCTGTCTGGAATCCCAAGACTTCACTTTAGGACAGTTTGGGTATTTTCACCCTGAAGAATCTGTAGCCGGAGTAGGAACTTTATAACTTGCTTCCTCTCCACTCTGTCTCTGGACGGGAACCCCCTCTCTTGGTCGAGAGCAGGTCCAGCCCAATCTCTACCAAGACGGAAGGAGCAAATGGGGTCATTTATCAAACTGGTGTAAAGTAGAACTGGCTTAGTTGTACATAGCAACCAATCAGATTCCACCTTTCTTTTTCCAAAGGAGTTTTCAAAAATGAAAAGTGGAATCTGATTGGTTGCTATGGGCAACTAAGCCAACTCTACTTTACACCAGTTTGATAAATGACCCCAAAAGTGTTTTACCCTGTTCATGCAAACAATTGCCATCCCTTCCTTCCTGGTAGTAACGGGCGGGAAACAAACAGTGAAATACATAACATATTATACAATTGTAGTACCCCCATTGATTCTTACATGAATTGCCAATTTTTGAGAATCGAGGTGATTTCTTGTTGTAGCATTTTGCAATGTTAAGCCTTCATTTAGGGAATCCATGTGGGACATGCCAGCGTTATCTTCTGACACACCTAAGAATCACTCTGTGGATATAATCTTTATGTAATCTTTAACATGTTATAACAGTTATAAATATAGTGATCACTGACATACTGTATAAAAGCAGTTCTCTAATATTATCTGAAGATTTAATTATGAACATTCCCTGCAAAGAGCTGCTGAAATTCATATTTGGTACTGATATTATCTGGTATTATCTATAACTCACCTACTGTGTCCTCCCATACCGCATAGATTGTAAGCCTTCACAGGCAGGGCCCTCTCTCCTTCTGTACCAGTCTGTAACTTGTTTGTCCTAGAGCAATTGTCTAGACTATGTATGTAAACCCCTTTTATCATGTACAGCGCTGTGGAATGAATGGCGCTTTAATAATAAATAATAATAATAATAATAATAACTAGCATAACTTGCCATTTCCTAGAAAAGACTCATTTGTGAAATATCCAGAGGAATGTCGTCGCCTGCACAATGTCACAAAGCCAGCTGTTTTTCACATAGCAAAACAGACGAAGCTGATACTACAGATGATTGATAGAAAGTGATTGCTTCCTCTACCTCTCCATCCCCATGCACATGCTTGCGGATACATAGAGTATTGCATATTCTTGGGGATTTCATTATAAGGTTTATCACAGACTGTTAATCTCACACTGTGGGTAAGAATACTCCTCTGGGTAGCTTACTAAATAGGCAGTGCAATTGTGGGATGTATTTTATAATGCATGATCGATATATGCAGAATAGCAAAGTTAACGGAGATTAAAAGAGTTGCAGGGCTACCATGAATGTTCCTCGGAAAATAATTTTCACTTGCACATCTGTCCATATATATCAATATTAACAAGTTTGCCTCATGAAGACAACCTTCTTCCAGATGTTCTATTAGGGAAAATAGATTTAATATGAGGGTCCCCCTCTATTTGCCAAGTGGAGAGCCTCTGATAAAGAACAGCTTTTCCTCAAGTGGACATGGTCTATCCATTTAATATATGCTGCCCATCATCCGTAGAGCCTAGCAGCTGATCACTGGGAAAGGGGTGGACACTGTCACCAGAGGACATCTCTGCAGGAAGGGTGTTTGAGCCCGTATCTCTAAATGTGCCTTCTCTGCCCATGTCCTTGCTTTAAGTTAAAAAAAGATGCTACACAGATGCCACTAGTACACTAGGCTAAAATCATGTAATGGGATAGGATGAGAAAAATAACACAATGGACATTCATACACACGTAAAATGTACATTGCAGTACTCAGAACTGATGGTGTTCGTTTCTGAGCATGAATAACATACAGAGCATTGTACACAATGAAGAGGCTTTAGCACAGGCACAAGAACCACATACCCTTCAAATAGCTGATCATCGGGGTGCCAAGAGTCGATATTAGAAAGCTTTGGCGTTCATGTGTTGATTTTCTAAGCCTTTTTTTTTTTTTTAAAGATGTGCAATACCTTGAATACACAACTTGTTGACCAGTCTGAAGCCATCATCAATGGGAGTTCCTATGTGGTCTTGAGTGCTGTGCACAGGGGGATAACCCTGGGAGAGAATGGAGATACAAAACAAGGGGGTTCTCAGAGAGACAACACTGTGGGAGCACAGAGAGACAACACAAGGATGTTACAGAGAAACAAACGTCTCAAGGAGTCTCAAATGGGCCAATTTTCTACAGCAGTACAACCAGCCAAAATGGGACACAGGACACAAGGGAGAAAGTACAAAAAAGGACAACAATACAGGGGAGCACAGAGGGAAAGCACAGGACAAAGCACAGAAAGACAGAGAGGAGCACAGAGAGAACACAGAGAGACAAAACTGGGAGCCCAAACACAACGCAGAGGGAGCACAGAGATACAAAATGGGGGTGAACAGAGAGAGACAACATGGGGAGCCCAAAGACAACACAGGGGAACACAAAGAGACAATGCGGGGGAGCACAGAGACACAACACAGAGGTTCACAGAAAGCACAGGAGAGAGCACAGAAAGAAGACAGAGAGGAGCACAGAGAGAACATGGGGATAAAAGTGAGGCAACATGGGGGAGCCCAGAGAAAACACAGGGGAACACAGAGAGACAATGCGGGGGGAGCACAGAGAGACAAACAAGAGTAGCACAGAGTGATAACACAGAGGGTTTACAGATAGATAGAGGGATGTTTCAGAGAGACAACAGAAGTTAAATAGAGAGACATCGTGTGTTTGTGTGTGTGTGTGGGGGGGGGGGGGGGGCACAGAGAAACAACAAAGGAGTTCCAAGGAGAAGACAAGGGAGCCAACAGGATGGACCATAAACAGATGGAGATGTTTAGGGGAGCCACAAATAGAAGATAGAGATGCAGACAACAAATGATGGCCAGCAGGTGGCACAGAACACTGACATAGGAAAGCCAGAGACTGCCCCCTATCCTCTTTCTTCTTCACTCACTTGCTGTTAACCAGAATGTTACTGGAAGAGGTAGGGCAGCTAGAAAATTCTCAAAAGTTCTACTACTACTAGAAGACAACATCACTGTGTGATGCTGCCACCTGCTGGCTACAATATTATTTTCCTCTCAAACAGAGAAGAGATAATTATTGAAGCTTGCTCAGGTAGGGTTCCTTTCTGTCTGGCCCCTGTGTAGCTGAACTGGCTGCAGCACAGGCGACGTGTGCCCCTGCATTTGGGCTTCTAAAGCCAGACCCCTAATTACCCAACTTACTACAATCTGGAAGAGGGTTGACTGCATATGACTTTCCCTTTAAAGTAAAGATGTAAACATTTACACCTACAGAAGTGCACCCAAATTTTATATAGATGGCACTTGTCTTGGGTAAATGACAGTCATAGATCAATGTCTGTTGAAATGGAGATTTTCCTTATTGTCTTCTCCAGTTGAACATTGCTCCTAGGATACAGCAATAAATTCTCCCCTGATATTTTCCAGTTAAGTAATTTTCTCAAAGCTATAAAATCCCATCATCCAAACTTCATTTACATCATTCAAATAATGATCTTAATTTTTAGGAGCCATGGGCTGGTCTCTTGGGGACTGACATTGCAGATTACATGCTTTTATAGCTCAGATATGGACATGGCCTTCTAAAATTAATACAATACGTAAACTAACAATTCTAGTAAGCATAACATAGTAACATAGTTTATAAGGCTGAAAAAAGACATCTGTCCATCCAGTTCGGCCTGTTTTCCTACAAGTTGATCCAGAGGAAGGCAAAAAACCCCTGTGAGGTAGAAGCCAATTTTCCTCACTTTAGGGGAAAAAACTCCTTCCCGACCCGAATCAGGCAATCAGAATAACTCTGGACTGGATCAACGACCCATCTCTAGTAACTATAACCTGTAATATTATTACCCTCCAGAAATACATCCAGGCCTCTCTTGAACTCTTTTAGTGAACTTACCATCACCACCTCCTCAGGCAGAGAGTTCCATAGTCTCACTGCTCTTACCATAAAGAATCCTCTTCTATGTTTATGTACAAACCTTTTTTCCTCCAGATGCAAAGGATGTCCCCTCGTCACAGTCACAGTCCTGGGGATAAATAGATGATGGGAGAGATCTCTGTACTGACCCTGATATATTTATACATAGTTATTTGATCTCCCCTCAGTCGTCTTTTTTCTAAAGTGAATAACCCTAATTTTGAGAATCTTTCTTGGTACTGTAGTCCACCCATTCCAGTTATTACTTTAGTTGCCCTCCTCTGAACCCTCTCCAGCTCTGCTATGTCTGCCTTGTTCACAGGAGCCCAGAACTGTGCACAGTACTCCATGTGTGGTCTGACTAGTGATTTGTAAAGTGGCAGGACTATGTTCTCATCATGGGCATCTATGCCTCTTTTGATGCAACTCATTATCTTATTGGCCTTGGCAGCAGCTGTCTGACACTGGTTTCTTCAGCTTAGTTTGCTGTTCACTAAAATTCCTAGGTCCTTTTCCATGTCAGAGTTACCCAATGTGTTACCCTTCAGTATGTACTGATGACTTGCATTATTCCTTTCCATATGCATAACCTCACATTTGTCAGTGTTAAATCTCATCTGTAGTGTTGATCGAGCACCTGTGTGCTCGTATGCTCAGGTGTTCTGGCCGAACACTAGGGGGTGCTCGAGTGCTTGGCCGAGCACCCGAGCATAATGTAAGTCAATGGGAGTAAACCAGGCAGCCCCCTGCTCGGAAGAGGGGAGGGTGCCTGGTTTATAGTGGTCCCCCATAAAAATAAAAAAAATGTGGCCAGGTATCTCATGGCTGTGGAGCCCGGGCTTGTCTGCTTTTTTTTCACGCTCTCCCCGCCCCTGTCGCTGCCTCCGCCCGCCCTCCTCTTCACTTGCGTCCTCCGTCTGTTCCAGGCTCTTGCCGAGCCGATGCATGCACACTGTATTGCCCATTGTGGGCACGGCATCGGTGTAGCCATTGCGCATGCGCCAGCTCGGGGAGAGACTGTAACAGACGGAGGACGCAAGTGAAGAGGAGGGCGGGTGGAGGCAGTGACAGTGGCGGGGAGAGTGTGAAAAAAAGCAGACGAGCACGGGCTCCATGGCGGTGAGCTCTGCCTCCGGGCACTTCTAATTAGCGTGCGGGGAGGGAGGGGACTTGAGCATGGCGCTCTAGTACACCTGGTGCTCGGCAGATCCATCTGTAGCAGTGTACTGTCCTCTTTTGTGTTAATTACTTTACACAGTTTAGTGTCATCTGCAAAAATTGATATTTTACTGTGCAAGCCTTCTACAAGATCATTAATAAATATATTGAAGAGAATAGGACCCAATACAGACCCCTGTGGTACCCCACTAGTGACAGTGACCCAATCTGAGTATCTACCGTTAATAACCACCCTCTGTTTTCTATCACTGAGCCAGTTACTTACCCACATACAGACATTTTCTCCCAGGCCAAGCATTCTCATTTTATATACTAACCTTTTATGCGGTACCGTGTCAAATGCTTTGGAGAAGTCCAGATATACGACATCCATTGATTCGCTGTGGTCCAGTCTAGAACTTACCTCCTCATAGAAACTGATTAAATTGGTTTGACATGACCGATCCCTCATGAAGCCATGCTGATATGGAGTTATTTGCTTATTTTTATTTAGGTACTCTAAGATAGCATCTCTTAGAAAACCCTTAAACAGTTTACCCACGACAGATGTTAAACTTACCGGCCTATAGTTCCCGGGCTCTGTTTTTGGACCCTTTTTTAATATTGGCACCACATTTGCTATGCACCAATCCTGTGGACCACTCCCTGTCAGTGTAGAGTCCTTAAATATCAGAAATAAGGGTCTGGTGATGACATTACTTAATTCTCTTAGAATATGGGGGTGTATGCCATCCGGTCCTGGTGATTTGTCTATTTTAATCTTTTTAAGACGCCGCTGTACTTCTTCCTGGGTCAGACAGGGCACTTTTAAAGGGGAATTTACTTTTATATTCTGCATTTCATCTGACATTTTATTTTCCTCAGTGAATACCGTGGAGAAAAAAAATATTTAATAGCTTTGCTTTCTCCTCATCGCTCTTTGCAACTCCCCCCTCATTACTCTGTAAGGGGCCGACACCTTCAGGTTTATACTTTTTACCATTTATATAATTAAAGAACATTTTAGGGTTAGTTTTACTTTCTTTGGCGATTAATCTCTCGGTTTCTAGTTTGGGCGCTTTTATTTGTCTTTTACATATTCTATTTTTTTCCTTATAGCTTTCAATGCTTCCTTGCCACCCTCCCGTTTTAGTGATTTAAATGCTTTCTTTTTGTCATTTATTGCTTTCTTTACAGCTCTATTTATCCACATTGTTTTTTTCTTGTTCCTTAACCTTTTATTCCCATAAAGTATGTACCATTCACAATTAGATATTAGGATGCTGTTAAAAATATCCCATTTTGTGGCTGTATTTTTTTATTTTTGAGGACTTTGTCCCAGTTAGTTAGGCCTATGGCCTCTCTTAGTTGGCTAAATTTTGCTTTTTAGAAGTTTGGTATATTTGTTTCTCTCTGAAGAAACGCTCTTGACAATTGGAAGGTTATTATTTTATGGTCACTATTTCCCAGGTGTCCCCCAACCTGCACATCTGTTGTTCTGTCAGGTCTATTGGTTAATACTAAGTCCAGTATTGCTATAAAAAAGCAAAAGATTACAAGAATCAAGGGTATGATTTATATAAACAGAAGATTACAGGAGTGCAAACTGGATAACGGCTCAATGCAGGATTTACTTCAAGGAACATACTCTATACTGAACTGGAAGATGAATATGAGAAAATGAATGCAACTGGAAAATTCTTAACAGATTGAAGTAACCATCACTTGTATTCTGCTGGTGATATACAGAGAATGGAGCCTGACAGCAGTGCAGCTTCACACTGACCACTAAGCCATCACTTTCTAGTAGGGATGAGCGAACCCATATATGTTCGAGTTCGCTGGGTTTGGCTGAACTTCAGGTCAAAGTTCGGGTTCGGCTGAACTTCAGGTCAAAGTTCGGGTTCGGGTTCGGGTTGAAGTCAATGGGGACCCGAACTTCACTTTATTATTTTCCATCATAACACGGAAAAGAATATGACAATTTAGTGGTTAAAAAAACAACTCACCTCATCCACTTGATCGCACTGCCACAGTATCGTCTTTCATCAGGATCTGCAAAAGGACCTGCTATGATGTCACTGCACTCACCACGTGCAGTCATCTCATTATCATTCTAGGTAAGATTACAATGACAGGTAATAGATCTGCATCTACGATTCAGGAGAGGTGATGTCACAGTTTATCTGCTTCCTCCCTGCACAATGACCTCTATACAGGTCACAAGGCATATGTAGAAAACTCTCCCATAGAAGTCCGTGAACATCTCTTGTGCCAATGAACCATGTTGCTGCTGTAAAGCATATCTTTAAATGTTGGCAGGCAAGATGGCTGCCCACATAATCATGTACTATAGAATAAGAAAAATCTACAGAAAACAGAATATGCTACAGTGTCTGGTTTTAGTTAGTAAATGAAATATTGGTGACGTATGCCATTTCAGCAGTAATTTCTCAAATCTACAGAAGCCGTTTCCTAAAGGGGTCGCTCAGTTGCAAGCCGAGCATGTTTTCTGCCTTTGGCTTTGTTTGCCAACCTCAGTAGGCAAGTGAATCAAACTTTCAAATTATGCAGCTTGAAAAGGATTGTTAAGTACCCCCTGCAGAAAGGAACATAATGTAACATACCTAGAGTTCAGCAGGCCCACCACCCTTCCCAGCACTGTGCTCCCCTCCTAAGTTGCCAAGGTTTCTGCTGCTCCACTTACTTCAAGATTTGCTTTGTGACAAATTACTTCATCATGAAGCGAAGTCCCCGTCATTGTACCCCTCAGATGACATGTCATCACTGATCACAGCATCTGACATTAATATTAATGCCGCTGCCGCTATCTTGATTGAAGATCAATCTTGCACTCCTCGTGCGTGATCTTCAAGATGGTAGTGATGGGCTCATCGCGCTCAAACAGATGAGAAAAATTGATTCATTACCACAAACCACAAGGAAATTTGGCTTTGTGGCGAATCGAATTTTCACTAAAATGTGTATCGAAGTCCACTTCGGACACTTCGATATGCTCAACACGAATCACGATAATGCAGCGCTTCCCCGCTGTGTGCTCCTCCCATGTGCTTCCACAGGCTTCCTCCCCTGGAAGAGCAGCACTGGGCGATACATTGGCAAATCTCACATACCCGGTGCTGCACTTCCAGGAGAGGGGGAAGCATGTCTAGCATGTTTGTGCAACGTTCTGCTGGTCATTAGTGGTAGTTAGATGAGTGAAAACTAAGTGATGTGAGGGGGAAGCTATCAGTTCTATTACCTATAACTGTTCATTTATCTGGACTAATCGCAGTGATAGAAATCATGGGTGAATTCATCATTTTGTCCCTTTTGGCATACAAAACCGTATTTTTGACTTTTCAATGCAGGAGTGTGGGGAGGGAAGATTGAGGGTGGGATTCATCATTATTTATACCAGAAAACGTGTTGTTGCCTGCCCTCGTAATAAAGTACATGCCTCCTCCGGTAGCACAGGCCTTATCAAGACTGGCCAGCCTTGATAAATCAGGGTCCATGTGTGTACCAGACAGATTACAATTTGTGTCAGTAAAAGGAGACATGGCTTTCTAATGGCATTACATTTGATTGCTCTATCAGAGAGGAAAGTGAAGGGGTATTATGTCAGGTGCAGTTATTTTCTTTCTTTTTTTTTTTTTTTTTTAGCCATAGCCAGATGTGGATCCCTGTAGAAAAACAGGTGTCTCCTCGCTTTTCTATCCACTCCTTTGATAAATAATTACATAAACCATACATCTGTATAAAAAATTATACATAAAATGCAGGGTGATTTGCTCTGGATTTTTGGCACTGAAAAGGGAGGTAAATCACAGATTTTGCCGCTTATTCCCTAGACCAGGGCTGGCCAACCTGCAGCTCTCCAGCTGTTGTAAAACTACAATTCCCACCATGCCCTGCTGTAGGCTGATAGCTGTAAGCAGCCTGGGCATGCTGGGAGTTCTAGTTTTGCAACAGCTGGAGAGCCGCAGGTTGGCTATCTCTGCCCTAGACATATTTGTGAAGGTGTAATTGAATCTGAGAAATGAGAACACTTGGGGGGCATTTATTAGGCTATGTTCATATCTGTGTTACTGTACCCCAGTTTTCTGTCAGTGGAGTAATCTACAGGAATAGCGTATGTAGTGTAGCCGAACACCGCCAGGGCTCACCAGATCCATTTAGTGGGATCCATCAGGTTTGCAACAGGTTTTTTGTATGAATGCCAGCTTTCTGCCAGGAAAATACCGCTGCATGACGTGGAAATATTATCATAAGACTATTTTCACATGATCAGTATTTTGCTTGTATCAATATTCTACACAAGAATGTAAAATGGAACCTGCAGAAAAAGTATATAATGGAAAGATTTGTACCTCTACCATGTTCTGGAACTGCTCCTGGTTTTGGCTTACCAATAATGATGTAAATTACTGAGCAAATACTGACCATGCATACGACCATGCTTTTGGTCCACATCTGATCTGCATTTTTTATGTGTTGGATGCAGACCTATTCACTTCAATGAGGTCACAAAGATGCAGACAGCACACCTGTGAGATACAGTGCCTTGAGAAAGTATTCGGCCCCCTGGAACTTTTCAACCTTTTGCCACATTTCAGGATTCAAACAAAAAGATATAACATTTTAAATTTTTGGTGAAGAATCAACAACAAGTGGGTCACAATTGTAAAGTGGAACGAAATTTATTAGATCATTTAAACTTTTTTTGTAATAATAAAACTGAAAAGTTGGGCGTGTAAAATTATTCGGCCCATTTACTTTCAGTTCAGAAAACTCACTCCAGAAGTTCATTGAGGATCTCTGAATGAATCCGTCTGTGTGTAATCAAGTCTCCGTATAAATGCACCTGCTCTGTGATAGTCTCAGGGTTCTATTTAAAGGGGTATTCTCATCATCTTGGACAATTAGGGCATATCGCTAGGATATGCCCCCATTGTCCTACAGGTGCGGGTCCCGCCTCTGGGACCCGCACCTATATCGAGAACGGGGCCCCCAAAGTGAAGAAGTGCGCACCGCGCAAGCGTGGCCCTCTCTCCATTCACTTCTATGGGGCCGCCGCAAATAGCCGAGCGCTGGCTTGGCTATCTTCGTCGGCTCCATAGAAATGAATGGGAGCGGTGGCCGTGCATGCGCAGTGCGCTCCCATTCATTTCTATGGAGCCGACGGAGATAGCCAAGCCAGCGCTCGGCTATTTGCGGCGGCCCCATAGAAGTGAATGGAGAGCGGGCCGCACTTGCGCGGTGCGCACTTCTTCACTTTGGGGGCCCCGTTCTCGATATAGGTGCAGGTCCCAGCGGCAGGACCCGCACCTATAGGACAATGGGGGCATATCCTAGCGATATGCCCCCATTGTCCAAGATGAGAATACCCCTTTAAAGCACAGAGAGCATCATGAAGACCAAGGAACACACCAGGCAGGTCCGTGATACTGTTGTGGAGAAGTTTAAAGGCGGATTTGGATACCAAAAGATTTCCCAAGCTTTAAATATCCCAAGGAGCACTGTGCAAGCGATCATATTGAAATGGAAGGAGTATCAGACCACTGCAAATCTGCCAAGACCGGCCCATCCCTCTAAACTTTCATCTCAAACAAGGAGAAGACTGATCAGAGATGCAGCCAAGAGGCCCATGATCACTCTGGATGAACTGCAGAGATCTACAGCTGAGGTGGGAGAGTCTGTCCATAGGACAACAATCAGTCCGACACTTCACAAATCTGGTCTTTATGGAAGAGTGGCAAGAAGAAAGCCATTTCTCAAAGATATCCATAAAAAGTCTCGTTTACAGTTTGCCACAAGCCACCTGGGAGACACACCAAACATGTGGAAGAAGGTGCTCTGGTCAGATGAAACCAAAATCCAACTTCTTGGAAACAATGCAAAACGATATGTTTGGCATAAAAGCAACACAGCTCCTCACCCTGAACACACCATCCCCACTGTCAAACATGGTGGTGGCAGCATCATGGTTTGGGCCTGCTTTTCATCAGCAGGCACAGGGAAGATGGTTAAAATTGATGGGAAGATGGATGGAGCCAAATACAGGACCATTCTGGATAAAAACCTGTTGGAGTCTGCAAAAGACCTGAGACTAGGACGGAGATTTATCTTCCAACAAGACAATGATCCTAAACATAAAGCAAAATCTACAATGGAATGGTTCAAAAATAAATGTATCCAGGTCTTAGAATGGCCAAGTCAAAGTCCAGACCTGAATCCAATTGAGAATATGTGGAAAGAGCTGAAAACTGCTGTTCACAAACGCTCTCCATCCAACCTCAAAGAGCTCGAGCTGTTTTGCAAGAAAGAATGGGCAAGAATTTCAGTCTCTAGATGTGCAAAACTGATAGAGACATACCCCAAGCAACTTGCAGCTGTAATCGCAGCAAAAAGTGGCGCAACAAAGTATTAATGCAAGGGGGCTGAATAATTTTGCATGCCCCACTTTTCAGTTTTATTATTACAAAAAAGGTTTAAATGATCCAATAAATTTCGTTCCACTTCACAATTGTGACCCACTTCTTGTTGATTCTTCACCAAAATTTAATTTTTATTTTATAATTTAAAATGTTATATCTTTTTGTTTGAAGCCTGAAATGTGGCAAAAGGTTGAAAAGTTCCAGGGGGCCGAATACTTTCGCAAGGCACTGTATCCACATCCGTATGGCCGTTCTGCAGCTCCGTTTCACGGACAAGGATAGCATATGACCATAGCAACCACTCAGATTCCACCTTTAATTTTTCACAGCTCCTTTGGAAAATGAAAGGAGGGATCTGATTGGTTGCTATGGGCAATTAAGTCAGTTCTACTTTACATCAGTTTGATAAAACTCCCCCTAGGTTCCTAGAGGTTAAGTCTTATTCACACATCCGTGTCTTTGCTCAAATCTGTGAAAAGGTGGTTAGCAATGCCTCCGTGAAGATGTCCATGATGAATCCTTGTTGGGTCCATGTATCCTTGTTTTTGCTGGCCGTGTGTCATCCGTGTTTCACTGACATTGCACATATGAAATGAGAATTTTCAAAGCATCTTTTCCCAATGATCTAAGAAACACGGATGAAATATGGATGGCAACATGGATTGCATCCGTGTTGAATCTGTGTTTTTCACAGACCCATAGACTATAATGGGCATGATGGATCCCTGAACATGGACAAAATAGAGCATGCATCCATGCTAAAAAACTGACCCACAGACTGTGGTAAAACACTGATGTGTGAATACACACATTAAAATGAATGGGGACGTGTGCTATCCGTGGAGAACACTGATGTGTAAATGAGGCTTTAGAGCTGTGAGTATCTATACTCAAGGAAAATGAAAAAAACAATTAGTAAATGATGACTCCTTCTAAAAACTCAGACTCACTTCAGTGGGAGCAGTGAAGCAGTAACTTGGCACGGCCACTACACAAGGTGTGGAACTGTGTTGTTCCAGTGCCTGGTTTTGGTGTACATAGTTCCTGAAAACAGTTGATCTAATATTCATAAAGTATCCAAAGGGTAGATATTATGTTAAACCTTCAGAAATCCCTTTTAATATAGTATCAGTAGATAAGTCAACATTCATAATATTCCCACTCTCGCTTTTGTTCCATATGACTAATGAGATCCAGACTACAGACTGTCATAAACCGAGCCGACCTGCTGAGACATACAAAGAGAATTGCAGTCAATTTGAATTTCCCTAGAAGATAATTTAACCATTTTCTTAAAGTGCCAAAGTTCTACATTTGTTTTCAATGTCAGGGAATGCTTTAAAATAAAAAAATAAAAATGATTTATTTTCCTGCCACTCTAGTGCTACTACTCTGGTGGTCCTCACCGGTCTCTGTCTACTTCTGTGCTGTGGATCACATGCTGTCTACCTATGTGACTGCTAATGGCAATCGCGGTCCTGTCCATGTAAAGCAGGCTGCAGCGGTCACACAGGTACACGGCACATGATCAGCTGAATGGAACCAGCAAGGACCACTGAAGTGAAAGAACTGAAATGGCAGAGGATACAATATGTATTAAAAAAAAAAAAAAAAATTTCTGCTTGTAGAAAAAAAAAAAAAAAATCTTGCACATGCAAGTGATCTTGCAGAATAAATGCTAATCCATACTACAAACTCCGATGGATCCCACTGCTCACTATGGGTTCTAACAGTGTTGCAGTATGACATCAAAAGTAGTACTGTGGACTGTTCAATGCTAACACTGAGGGAATCCTGAATGGCAATGTGAACAGAGCCTAACCACTACAAAGATCAACTTGAGGATTTGTTTTACTAAGGCCTCTTTCACACGAAAGTTGTGTTTTGCGGTCCGCAAATTGCAGAGCCGCAAAAACAATGGATGGCATCCGCGTGCATTCCGTATTTTGCGGAACGGAACAGCTGGCCCCTAATAGAACAGTACTATTCTTGTCCGTAATACGGACAAGAATAGGACATGTTCTATCTTTTTTGCGGGCTACGGAATGGACATACGTATGCGGACAGCACACGGTGTGCTGTCTGCATTTTTTGCAGACCCATAGAAATGAATAGGTCCGCATTTTTCACATTGGAGTCCGCAAAAAATACGTTCGTGTAAAAGAGGCCTAATGTACATTTTTTCTGCACCACTTCAATATACACATATCCTTTGTGGTGTTCTTTTAAGTAACCAGTAGAGATAAGTGAATCAATTCTAAAGTAATTGAATTAATCCAATATTTTCAATCTACATCTACATTTTTGTTGATTCGGTGCAGGTGAATTTCTCAAAATGGTGTTAGCCATTTTTCAGCTCAGACAGGAAAAAATTAGGCTACTTTCACATATGTGTTTTGCAAAATCTGGGCAAAATACTTCTGTTTTGTCACCATTCATTGTCAATGGGAAGAAAACAGAACAAACCAAATCAGGATGCATTCCGTTCCAGTGTATTCAGTTTTTTAACCGGACACAAAACCGTTGCATGTGCGGTTTTGTGTCCAGTCTGCGAAACTGAACAAACCGGATCCGGCATGAAAATCAATGTACTGTAAGTCAAAGTTACCGAAAAAAAACACGTCTGGAACCTATTGACTTACAATTATTTTAATACCGAATCCGGTTTGTTCAGTTTCTATTTAATACAACCAGATCCGGACAAAACAGATGTATCCGGATGTATTAAATGAAACTGAAGCATTTTATTCAGATTTTGAGATCCTGTGCCGGACCTCAAAACCTGAATAAAAAAATGTTGATGAGAAAATAGCTTAAAGGGGTTATGCAGAGGTTTTATATTGGGGGCTTTACGCAAAACTTCGGATTAATGCTGTAATGAGATCAGTCTCCGTACAGTATTAAAATGTATGGCCACCGAGGAAACAAAGTCAGTTATTCCTGAAGACTCGTGAGACTTGGATGAATAACTTCAGTATTTGATTTTTAACCACTTCAGCTCTGGGCCATTTCCCCCCTTCCTGACCAGGCCTAATTTTGCAAATCTGACATGTGTCACTTCATGTGGTAATAACTTTGGAACGCTTTTACTTATCCAAGCGATTCTGAGATTGTTTTCTCGTGACACATTGTACTTCAAGTTAATGGTAAATTTGAGTCGATAAGTTTTAATTTTATTTATAAAAAAATCCAAAAGTTAACGAAAATTTGAAAAAATTCACTGTTTTCTAAATTTCAATCTCGCTGCTTTTAAGACAGTGATGCCCCATAAAATCTTTTTTAATTTACATTCCCCATATGTCTACTTTACGTTGGCATCATTTTGGTAGTGTCATTTTATTTTTTTAGGACAGTAGAAGGTTTAGAATTTTAGATGCAATTTTTGCAAATGTGCAAAATCAACTTTTTTAAGTACCAGTTCAGTTCTGAAGTCAGTTTGTGGGCTTACATAATAGAAACCACCCATAAATGACCCCATTTTAGAAACTACACCCCTCAAACTATTCAAAACTGGTTTTAAAAATGTTGTTAACCCTTTAAGTATTCCACAGGAATTAAAGCAAAATAGATGTGAAATTTCAAAATTTCACTTTTTTTGCAGATTTTCCATTTTAATCATTTTTTTCCTGTAACACATCAAGGGTTAACAACAAAACAAAACTCAATATTTATTACCCCGATTCTTCTGTTTGCAGAAACACCCCGCATGTGGTCGTAAACTGTTATTTGTGGATACGCCAGGGCTCAGAAGGGGAGGAGCAGCATCTGAATTTTCTAACATGGAATTTTTTGTCATGGTTTGTAAGAGTGATAACTTTTTAATTTTTTGTGGACTGAGCTGCGTGAGGTCTTATTTTTTGCGGGACAAGCTGTGCTTTTTATTGGTACCATTTTGGGGTACATCCGGATTTCTGATCACTTTTTAATCTAATTTTTGGGAGGTTAACAAAAAAAAGCAGTTTAGGGGCATTTTTCTATATTTTTTTTTTTACACCGTTCACTTGATGGGGTAGATCATGTGATATTTTTGTAGAGCCAGTTGTTACGGATGCAATGATACCAAATATGTCTATTTTTTTTTTTTTTTTACGTTTTACACAATAAGAGCATTTTTAGAAGAAAAATCATGTTTTTGTGTTGCAATTTTTTAAGAGCCATTTTTTTTTTCATTTTTCGGGCTATAATCTTGTGTGGGGGCTCATTTTTTGCGGGATGAGGTGACGTTTTTATTGCTACCATTTTGGGATGCATATGACTTTTTGATTGTTTGATATTATGTTTATTGGTAGGGGATGCGACAAAAAAAAAAAAAAGCTGTTTTGGCATAATTTTTATTAGATTTTTTTTACGCAGTTCACTTGATGGGGTAGATCATGTGATATTTTTTTAGAGCCGGTCGTTTCAGACGCGATGATACCAAATATGTCTATCTTATTTATTTTTATTTGTAACTTTTTTTAATGAAATATTTGGGGGGAAATAATTTTTTTTTATATACATATGTGATTTTTTTTTCTTATAATACTCTATTATTTTTTTTTTTACACTTTGTGTCCCCCATAAGGTCATAAAAGACCTCAGGGGGACATTTAACTTCACTTTTTTTTTTTTTTTTTTTTTTAACACTTGATTTCTCCTGTAACTGGGGCTGACATAGTGGCCCCAGTTACAGGGGAAATACATCCCCAGAGAGGCTGTACAGCATAATACTATGCTGTACAGCCTCAGTGCAGGGCTGATCGGGTCTATGAGAGACCTGGCAGCTCCTGCACTCTCCCGGCCCCGGCGATCACATGACCGCCGGGCCGGAACAGGAAGCGCAATAGCGCTTCCTGATCTGTATACACAGCGCTCGTTGAGCGCTGTGTATACAGCGATCTAGAAGGCAGGGACCCCTGGGAACGGTCCCTGCCCTCTCTTTGGGGTACCCTGCTGTCACTGACAGCAGGTACCCCACTGTGCAGCTGCACGATTAGCGTGCAGCTGCTATCTCTGAATGGACGTTCAGAAACGTCCATTCAGAGATAGATAACCACTTCCCGGACGTTTATAGTCAACGGGCGGACGAGAAGTGGTTACACTGGAAAACCATTTTAAAACTTGGATCCAAACTAGCCTTTGGTTCTGAGGATCCAATTTTTAAAATACTTGAGGCTTCGGGAATAACTGACTTCGTCTCGTTGGAGGCCATACATTTTAATGCTGTAGGGAGACGGATCTCCGTACAGCGTTAAACTGAAATTTTGAGTGAAGTGACTTTGGATCTAGGATCTGAAGCTCACTTCGCTCATCACTATTGATGACCTATCCTCAGGATGTTGATTATCTATCACGTCCTGTGACCTTTCTGTTTGAAGAGGAGACGGTGCTCCATGCAAGTGCTACTTCATCTTCAGTACACTGCCCGTCATCTCTCTGCAGTGCAGTGTAATTACAAGTACTCACTGCATTCAATGCGCTGCCACTGCAAGGGAGACTATTTGTAATGTAATGAAGAGGAGGCAGTACTCGCATGGTAACCACAAAGTGGCAAGTCCACTTTATATCTGTCTTTTATACTTTCTATCTTTTTATGATCGACTCCTGATTTTGGCTTCCAAAAGTGAATGCACAAACCTGACTGTGTGCCCGTACCATTATCCATTTATTTTCTGTATAAATTTTTAAGATTATTTTTACCAATTTCCCATCAAACAATTGTGTAAGAACGTGAGTCTGTCTGTAGCTGAAGCAGACAATAAGTATAGTTGTAACGATACATATTCATCACCATCTAGTGTTAAATTCAGCGCTCTCAAATATGGACAGAATTGTAGAGACATGGAGTGAAAGCAATGTCTGGTTCCACTGACAATGCCAAGTAATACAATAGGTGGAATTCATAGGAAGATGTAAAAGAGTTA
Source organism: Rhinella marina (assembly GCA_900303285.1). Taxonomy (NCBI): domain Eukaryota; kingdom Metazoa; phylum Chordata; class Amphibia; order Anura; family Bufonidae; genus Rhinella; species Rhinella marina. Next base: position 113,395 of record ONZH01013965.1, on the reverse strand, counting down.
CCTAATGACAGGATGAGGGATGGGGACAATGTATAGCACATTAAACATAATCGAGATACATGATTTGCAATGCACCAGGGTACCAAAAAAGGATATTTTTCAGTAGATTTTGGATTAATACAGTTAAAAATGGAAATGTCTGAACCATGCCAAGCAGATGTGATGAATGCTAGCGTGATTAAAATATGGTTATGTCACCTTCAGCAGATCTTATAAATCCTCTCTCTGAACATAAAGACAATAGGCTATGTTATGATATTCATTAACTGTAGAGAATATCCTGTTCCCTCAGGATCTAGAAAATGTATTGTGAGGTTAAGACTTGTATTTCTTGAATATTTTAACCTCAGCAGATCCCTGTGTTGAGTCTACGTTTAGAAAAGGCATGAGAGCTGCTGTGCGTAAGTGGTTGGGTAATAGAAGGCAGATAACTGTAGACAGGTCTCTTTAAAGGTATCATTGACACAGAGCAGTTTTGTGCAGTCAGTTTTTGAATGTTTTTTTCCCCCCACAAAACTGAGGCTTTGAGTCTTTTCTTTAGGGCTCATGAATCCTACCATAGACCTACCATAGCTCCATACCACTTCCGAATTGTGTGGTGCCATAATGTGTCAATCATGGAAGTCTGTGGAATGACGTGCAGTATGACGCGGAACATTAAAGGGATTCTGTCACCTAGTTTAAGCCTATAGAGCTGAGGACATGGGCTGCTAGATGGCCACTAGCCCGTCCACAATATACTTTTCCTATTGCTGTGTGTGTCTTTGTTTAGTAAAAAAAACGATTTTATTCATATGCTAATTCTGGTTATAAGGAGCCCAAGGGGCGGTTACCAATCTTCCTGGATCCCAGCCGTGCCCACTGTGAAGGAGCCCAGCACCGCCCTGCATCCTCTCATCTCCTCCTTGCTCCCCCGACTTCACGCTTTCAGAGCGCTGTAATCTCGCGCGAGCCATCTCGCGCATGCGCAGTTCGTTCCCTGATGCTGATGCCAGCACAGGGAAGGAACAGTTTACCAGCACTGACAAGCGGCGTACTCGCGCATGCGCGAGATTACGGCGCTCTGAAAGCGTGAAGTCGGGGTAACAAGGAGGAGATGAGAGGATGCGGGGCGGTGCTGGGCTCCTTCACAGTGGGCACGCTGGGATCCAGGAAGATTGGTAACCGCCCCTTGGGCTCCTTATAACCAGAATTAGCATATGAATAAAATCGTTTTTTTTACTAAACAAAGACACACACAGCAATAGGAAAAGTATATTGTGGACGGGCTAGTGGCCATCTAGCAGCCCATGTCCTCAGCTCTATAGGCTTAAACTAGGTGACAGAATCCCTTTAACATACAGCGTCTCCTCTACAGTCTCCTCTCCATAGCACAGGGACAATTTTTTCACTGAACTTGATATATTGTAGATTATCTAGAACATTGGATCTCAAACCTGTTACTCTCGTTTGCCAGACTACAACTCCCAGCAGTCTAGAAAAAGTCTCATGTAAACTTCATCATCAAGAGACCCAATGTATTTCTATAGACCATGACAGTAACTGTGTGTAGTACCATAGTACCACAGCTCCATACACATGACATCACAGACGACACAGTGAGATCGCTACAGCCAATCACTGCCTTTAGCAATCATGTGACGTGGTCGGGTACGTCATCACTGCAATGCCAAAGACTGCCAGCACCACCGGAGCAGTGATGCTGGAACTGAGCAGGCGACTGCATTCATATCTGCATCAGAGGTGCCGTTCCAGGCTTCTGTTGCAGAATTCGTCAAAAGTATCCTGCATACTGGGCTATTTCTGGCAAAATGATGGACTCTCTAATAGAACCTTGATGGGGGAGATTTATCAAAAATGGTGGAGATTCCACCTTTTATTTTTCAGAGCGCCATTGGAAAATGAAAGGATTGATCTGATTGGTTGCTATGGGCAACTAAGACAGTTTTTCTTTGCACTACTTTTGATAAATTTTCCCAGATGGTTTATGATCACATTAATTTCAGTTATATGCCAGTTATTTTCATTGTTTTGCATTTTAAATGGAGCACAGCAATGGAAGTCACTATCGGTGATGTGAACCACCAAGGCTTATTATTATTTTTGTACTATCATTATTACAACCCACCTTCCATGAAAAAAACTGTTTAAAGAACGTATAAGAAAAATCCTTAAATGGGTTGTAAAAAAAAAATTGGGTAGGGGGATTGCAAACCATCCACTTTACCAAATTTCTAAAGGGAAAATTATTTCCTGGCTTCCCAGTGATGGCTCCCTGCTCCTTCTCCTCCAGGCTTGTGATGCTCCTCTGGGCTCCTTTGATGTAAACATCTGGTCAATCACTGGCCGTTGTGGAGAATGGATCCCCTTTTTTCATGTGACTATTTGAACCAACGCTGGGAAGCAGATAAATAATATTTCCATTATAAGACCAGTGTGTGCCAACCCCCCCCCCTCCCATTGGTGCACATCCCCTTTAATCATATTTGAAAGTGTTATTGAGGTGATATCAAGTAATTCTGCTAGACCAGTGGGTAAGAACAGAGCTCGACTATCTCCATCAGTCACTTAAAGTTGACCACAGCCAGGGGCGGATTGGAAACTTAAAGTGTCCCTGGAAAAAAAACTAAAAGTGGCCCCATGTTTTAGGCGGAACTAAATTGATAGAAGATGAGGTAACATAAATAGGAAGGGGCATCACAAGTAGGCAGGCACAACACAAGTAGGTAGGGCCTGCAATACCATAGTACAGCACAAAGTACCGCACCAGCAGAACCAGATACCACAATGCAGCACAAAATACTGCCGCCCTCTCCACAGTATTCAACTGTATCACCGTCCTGAGGACGGTAATACAATTGAGTTCAGGAGGCAACTGTGGCTGTTGAGCATCAGATAATTATGTACCTGGCCTGCAGCCATCAGGAGAGCTTGAGTGGCCCCCTGAGCATCAGTCCACCGGGAAATTTCCCTGTAGGGTCTATGGCCAACCTGCCCCTGACCACAGCTACATTCAAACCGGATACTCAGGACTTTCATTCTCCATATTGGTGGGGGTCCCAGTGGTCAGACTCCCACTAAACTAAGAGTTGTTCTCTATCCTGTGAATGCCCCTTTAGGCTACCTGCATACGTTGTGAATTACACATGGTTCTTCCGAGCAGATGCTCATGTTGAAAAACAGCAGCGTAATACAGTACCAGAAAAGTCTATGGGGTTTCACAACTCTCATTTACACTGTGCTTTTTCATTCCTTGCAGAAATTGACCTGCCATGGGGATTTTGAAATTTGCAGCTTGTCAATCCTTTGTCTTGTTCTTTTGTGCAGATTTCACCCTTTTCAATGCATGGGTGAGATCTGTGGTAAAACCGCATGTACCGCAAATAACATATGTGGTTTTTGATGCTGATTTGGTGTGGAAATGCAAAGAAATCCACATGGAAACTCATGCAGGTGGCCAAAATGTCTCATTTAGAAGTCAGATCATTCTTAGACCATCATGCAGAACTGTAGAGGCACACATCTTCTGCATTGGCCAGTCCCATCAGCAAACAATCTGCTGGCTCCATCAGTTTCATCTCAGTTGCTATTTATGTGATTTGCTAACATTTTCACAGTGACTACAAATAAGGTACTTCACTTTAAATATAAGACCACGTGAAGAACTGTGCTGACATGGCCTCATTACAGATCACATTAGTCTTACTCCACACTCTGTCCATTCTCCTTAAATGTCTTCTTTTCCAAAGCCCTAATTAACCTTGTGTTTGGCAAGTGTTTGAAAATTGACTGTGAGTAATTGTATCACATATTTTTTCTGCAAAGTCCAACTAAGGTTATATTCACAGTCAGAGATTCCTGTAATTCTGCTCAGATAATCTTCACACCCTTAGGCGGCTTCAGCTCTGAGAGATATACGTAGTTAATGCTCAGTGCGGGTTTTTTACTGGAACTGTGGTAACGTAGTAACATGGTCTGCAAGTGTATGGCCACACAGTCAGGTTTCCTGATACAGTTTTGGAAGCCAAAATCAGGAGTGGATCATAAAAGGACAGAAAGTATACATGACTTCTCCTCTTTGGATCCACACCTGGTTTTGGTTTCCAAAACCGGATGCAGAAACCTGACAGTGTGGCCCTAAGACTGAAATAAGGCTGGTTTTATGTTAGTAAAGCTATCCATTACAAAATATAAGTCCTACAACTTAATGTAATGTAATGTAATGTACAGATGTAGCCATTAAGCCACTTGAAATCATATTAAAGCTGGCTACGAGCCTGGAACCTGTTTAATGCAGTATGTGTCAAATTAGAGATGGGTACATCTGTACTTTGTGTTTCAGTTCCTTCCTATTTTAAAGATCTCTACTTGTAGTCAATGAAAGGAAATATTTGTAGTTCAGTAGGCTGAAAACCTTTCCCGGTTATATATATCCTGCCAACTGAAGGTACAAGACTCATTGCAGAAGAGAACTCTAATACATCTAAGGCTAGTTTCACACTAGTGGCACGGTCGTCCGGCAGGCTGTTCCAGCGGGTGAACAGTGCTAGTGCAAGCATGCCGCCGGAACTCCGCTCCAGCCCCATTCACTATAATGGGGGCAGGCCGGAGTTCCGGCCACAGCACGGCAAACATGCCGAGAGGCGGACGGAATAAAACTATGACATGTTGGAGTTCCAGCAGGCTGTTCACCTGTCGGAGGACCATGCCGCAAGTGTGAAAGTAGCCAAACAAGTCTTGTATCTGAACATAATATATATTACATTGTTATTATTATTATTATTATTAACCCTTTTCAAATTTTTATTTTGACGTTTTTATCTCAAATATGCCTAAGGATTTATTCACATCTTCACAAAGGTAACTCGAGTAGTCTGTTCTGGCAGAGGAGCAGACTACCAGAGTTGGTATACATGGCACTATTTGTCCCGTAGAAAGCTGGCATTTACTAATGTAGCCGATCTAAAATTGTCTCTGATAACATGTCACAGTGTTGTTTGAGTTATCTTCTGACTAAAGCCATTGAGATCCATTGAAAAGTCAGTTAATATTTTCTTGCCATTCTTTACTTAACGTGTTAACCATCAAGTTTAGCTTGGCTGCATCTGTACAGTGCCTTGAAAAAGTATTCATACCCCTTGAACTTTTCAATATTTTTTACATTAAACCCACAAACTTAAATGTATTTGATTGGGATTTTATGTGCTAGACCAACACTAAGTAGCAAGTGCTGTATGTATGAAGTGAAAAGAAAATGATATATGGTTTTCAAAATTTTTAATACATAAAAATCTGAAAAGTGTAGAAAGATAGATAGATAGACAGATAGATACTTTATTAAGCTAATCGTGCATTTGTATTAAGCCCCCCTGTACTCTGATGCCAATTGCCTTCAGAAGTCACCTAAGGCCTCTTTCACACTAGCGGCAGTCTGGATCCAGCAAGGTGAAGGGTGCCGTCGGATCCGGACTGCCGCAGGGACATGTGTGGGGCCGGAACCGCGTTCCGGCCCCACACATGTCACACAGTACCATATACAGACATACACAGACATACACACAAACACATGCATACTTACATACTCCAGGCAGGCAGGCAGGCCGCACGTCTTCACGCCCAGGAGGTGCGCAGCTATGACGATTTCCCACAGCGCCCTCTGCTGAGCGCTGTAGGGAATCGTCATAGCTGTGCGCCTCCTGGGCATGAAGACGTGCGGCCTGCCTGCCTGGAGTATGTAAGTATGTATGTGTATGTATGTATGTATGTCTGTCTGTATGTATGTGGTGACGGATCCGTCCTGAACTCCATTGAAAGTCAATGGAGGGCAGATCCGTTTACCATGTTGGTCACACCAAACGGATCCGTCCCCATTGACTTGCATTGGGGGTCATTCCGGATCCATCTTGGTGCGGATGCCTGGACCGGAGAGAAAACCGCAGCATGCTGCGGTTTGTTCTCCGGTCTGAAGACGGAACGGAATGCTTTCAGGAGCAATCCGTTGTCTTCAGTTCAGTTTTGTCCCCATTGACAATGAATGGGGACAAAACTGAAGCGTTTTTTTTTTCGGTATTGAGCCCCTATGACGGAATTCAATAGCGGAATTTAAAAACGCTAGTGTGAAAGTAGCCTAATTAGTAAGCAGAGTCCACTTCTGTGTAATTTATTCTCAGTATAACTACATCTGTTCTGTGAAGGCCTCAGAGGTTTGTTAGAGAACATTAGTGATCAAGCAGCAGCATAAAAACCAAGGAACACACTAGTCAGGGATAATGTTGTGGAGAAATGTAAAGGAAGTTTAGGTTATTAAAAAAATATCCCAAATTCTGAACATCTCATGGAGCACTGTTCAATCCATCATCCGAAAATTGAAGGAGTATGGCATACCTTCAAACATACCAAGATGTGGCCATCCACTTAAACTGACAGTCTAGGCAAGGAGAGCACTAATTAGAGAACCAGCCAAGAGGTCATGGTCACTCTGGAGGAGCTGCAGAGATCCACAGCTCAGGTGGGAGAATCTGTCCACAGGACAACTATTAGTCCTGTACTCCACAAATCTGGCCTTTAGGAAGAGTGGCAAGAAGAAAGCCATTTTTGAAAGCAGGCCATAAGAAGTATAGTTTGCAGTTTGCCACAAGCCACGTAGGGGACACAGCAAACATGTGTAAGAAGGTGCTCTGGTCAAAGTTGAACTTTTCAGCCTAAATGCAAAACTCTGTGTGGTTGAAGACTAACACTTCATGTGACCCTGGACACACTATCTGCACCGTTAAACACGGTGGTGGCAGGATCATGCTGTGGGGATTCTTTTCTTCAGCAGGGACAGGGAAGCTGGTCAGATTTGATAGGAAGATAGATGGTGCTAAATACACGGCAATCCTGGAGGAAAACCTTTTAGGGGCTGCAAAAGACTTGAGACTGGGGCGGAGGTTCACCTTCCAGCAGGACAAGGCCCCTAAACACACAGCCAGAGCTACAGTGGAATGGTTTAGATCAAAGCATATTCATGCGTTAGAATGGCCCAGTCAAATGGCCCAGTCAAAGTCCAGACCTAAATCCCATTGAGAATATATGGCAAGACTTGAAAATAGCTGTTCACTGATGCAAAAAAGATTGGACAGAAATTTCAACCTGTAGATGTACAAAGCTGGTAGAGACATACCCAAAAGACTTGCAGCTGTAATTGCAGTAAAAAGTAATCTTACTGAATACATATGCACGCTACATTTTATGAAAACCATGGATCATTTTCTTTTCACTTCACACATACTTGCTACTTTGTGATGGTATATCACATAAAATCCCAATAAAATGCATTTAAAAGGGTTATCCAGTCCTAAAAAAAGCCCCCCTCCCATATGCCGCCCCCCACCATGAATATACTTACCCGGGTCCACGATGCCAGGGAGGGTCATCCTTGTCCCCGCCTGCCATTGGCTGGTCCTCCCCAACACCAGAGAAGCAGCAGTGGCGGTGCGGGGACCACAAGCATGGGGGTGCCCGGCATGTGGGGTGGCTTTTTTAGGAATGGATAACCCCTTTAAGTTTGTGCATGTAACGTGAAAAAATGTGTAAAAGTTCAAGGGGTATGAATACTTTTTCAATGCACTGTATGTCAGATTCCATGATAGTGAATGAGGACCTGACCATGTAAGGTGGTGTCTGGATATGCTAGATTTGGTAACTCTGGTAGTCTGCTCCTGTGCCGGAACGCTACAGGCTACCAGAGTTTCCTTAACGGAGTTGTGAACGAAACCTAAGCAGTAACATTTCTTAAAACAGTCAAATCCATATTTCAGCAGATTGTCAGCAGGTCTCTAAATCTAATTTTGAATTTTGTTGTTTTCTTCTAATTCTGCAAAGCAAAATCCAGAGTTCTGCTGGTTTCTTGTTTCTTGTGGTAGCTCAGATGTCATTATGAACTGTTAGGTCACATGTCTGACACCAGAGGGAAGTGAAACTGTTGTCTGTTTCCAAGGGCAACAAACAAAGCCGTTCATTAATGTGATTGGAGAAGGCTATACTATAAAATGTTGTTGAAAGCTACAATTTAATCTTGGAAAAACGATGCATTCACATGGTCAGTATTTTCTTTAGGCAAATCCCACAATCCACTAATGATATTCAGGATAATTTATGAAAGAAATCTGATGACATTTCAGTATGGAACCTATGTAAATAATTACCATGGTGCATATTTCATACTCTGTGGCACAGATATTATTTTACACAGCTTTTTTCAAAAGCTGGTGAGATAGTTATTGAATACTTCATTCACATACACTGTTGGTGGTATTATTGCATAATCTGCACTGTAATCTGGAAAGACTGTACAACATGTGAACATGGTCTTATTGTTTTCTTAACAGATCTGCTCTAGATCTTCTTGGAGGTTCTTTCTCCTATATCTTATTACATTAGGCCACCAAACCATTTGGCTGCTTTTCAACTAACTTGAATCTCATGTTTTACAGAGCTGTTCCTCTTTCTTTTTTTCAATCCTGCTATTGTTTTTTTCATGCAGTCACAATTATGTTGCTAGAAAGGGTAGTGGTCTCTAACTATTAGCAATTTTTTTGAATTCTGATATTGTTACTTTTGGGACTTGTACACCCCTGTTTTTTCCCATTTCTGATATACAGATTGTATGCCTTTTGGGTTATCTTTGTATGTGTTGGTTTATAAAACAAAAATGTGTTACCTGGTTTAAAACGCAAAAAAAAATAAATAAAAATGAAACAAAAACTCAGTCCAAAATCCAAAGTCAGAAAATCCCAATACACCTTAAAACTTCATAGAAAAGTAATTATTTTAGAAATCTGTGAACCTCCTCTGGCCTTATTTATGTGGTGCATGATACCCCACCAGCGTATGTGGTTATTCTGTAGGTCAGGAGGGAGCATTGCTTTATACAGATAAGAGGTTAAAAGATTGATAAATCCTGGAAAACTTCACCATTCAATGTCTATGGGGCTGGTGGATATAATCAAGTACAGCCCTTGGCTGTTTCCATCGGAGACTGGGCACTGAAATGAATTTGAGGATGCTGGCCTTGTGGCTTTCTTACAGTATGGATGTGTTACTTGCATTACTTTTTGGGAATACTGATATGTAAATGTAAACATTACACCTTTTACTGAATCTTTTCCCATGAAAATATATATCAATCTGCTCAGCTTCTCCTGCTCTATTACAGATTACATTTTTTAGTGACAGGTCCTCTTTAGGAGTCAAATTGACTCCTCTACATTCCTATATGTAGTTCTATAATCTATAGGACCCAGAGTGATCATGATAACTACAAATCATTTTGTAAAGAAGACTCTTCAATAACAACAGTGCAGAGAAATTTATTTTTAAAAGTACTCTATGATATTGATGAATTTTAGTAATGAGTGTACAGTACATTTATCAGTTATTGCATCGGCCTCTTCTTTAACACTTATTCATTTTAGTCCTACTGCAGGTGGGTCATCGAGCCAGGGAGTTATAATGATTTTTTCTCTTAGATTATAAAAATTGACTTTTTGCTTCAAAGGGTTTTGCCTTCAGCGTTCCAGAATATTAGGAAGAACTGGATGGTGTATTTTTTTTTCTTTGCAAACTACTGTATATTGCTTTTGATAAGTCTTTGCAAAATGATTTTTAGTCATCATAATTGTTCCAGCAAAGGTGAGATCTTCTATGAGAGGATTCCAGCGTGTGTCTGCTAACATTCTTTTATGCCAATCATTGAGAATTTGAGTAGTGTCTAAATAAATTCTTGGTTACAAATAAATGTCTGCTCGGTAATACAGAATCTATGAATATTTGGCACCCATCTGTATTTGCTTTTCATTGTTTTCTAAAGCAAGAGGTTAGAAAATACTTGACTTATGTTTCTCAGTGATGAGCAGGGAACCGAACCCCTTGGTACTTGAACGGCAACCCTTAATCTGTCATCATCCGACAATCATCTATTTTTGGATATTAACAGTGTAGGAAACTAATCCTACCTGTGGAGATTACTGCACTGCATAAACCATTTTTGCATTTCTTTAAAAATAACAATAGTACTTTTGGTTGTAGTTAAACTGACGGTGTGCAAACCCATGAGTAAGACAAACAGCAGAGAAAACTATTTAACCGTGACACACAATGAATGCAAACAACTGGATCATTTATGTTAAAGCAAATTTGTTTATAAAATGGCATAGGGTTTGATGTATTTAAGTGAGATATTTAGCAAGACTGGTGTTTTAGTGGTTACAGGGTTCTTACAAGAGGCGATCGTCTTTAAGGGGTTGTCCCATAAAACATTTTCGACTTTTTTACAAGCAGCACCTAGATGGGAATACTTTTGTTACCTGTTCTCCTGCACACTATTTGGCACTCTACACAGAGGTCTCAGCAGATTGTGGTACCTCTCCTCCTGTGCACAGAGGTCGCAGCTGATTATGGTACCTCTCTCCCTGCACACTAATGTGCACTCTACACAGAGGTCTCAGCAGATTGTGGTACCTCTCCTCCTGTGCACAGAGGTCTCAGCTAATTATGGTACCTCTCTCCCTGCACACTAATGTGCACTCTACACAGAGGTCTCAGCAGATTGTGGTACCTCTCCTCCTGTGCACAGAGGTCTCAGCTAATTATGGTACCTCTCTCCCTGCACACTAATGTGCACTCTACACAGAGGTCTCAGCTGATTGTGGTACCTCTCCCACTGCTCACTAATGTGCACTCTACACAGAGGTCTTAGCTGATTGTGGTACCTCTCCTCATGCATGCTAGTGTACTCTATAAGAGGTCTCAGCTGATTGTGGTACCTCTCCTCCTGTTCACTAATGTGCACTCTACACGGAGTTCCCAACACATTGTTGTACCTCTCCTCCTGCACACTAATGTGCACTCTACACAGAGTTCTCAGCAGATTGTGGTACCTCTCCTCCTGTGCACAGAGGTCTCAGCTAATTATGGTACCTCTCTCCCTGCACACTAATGTGCACTCTACACAGAGGTCTCAGCTGATTGTGGTACCTCTCCCACTGCTCACTAATGTGCACTCTACACAGAGGTCTTAGCTGATTGTGGTACCTCTCCTCATGCACGCTAGTGTACTCTATAAGAGGTCTCAGCTGATTGTGGTACCTCTCCTCCTGTTCACTAATGTGCACTCTACACGGAGTTCCCAACACATTGTTGTACCTCTCCTCCTGCACACTAATGAGTACTCTACACAGATGTCTCAGCTGATTGTGGTTCCTCTCCTCCTGCACACTAATGTACACAGACTTCTCAACAGGTTCTGGTATCTCTCTTATCTCATACATGTTGTACTCCGGACACTCAGACTTGCTTTATTTTATGCATTCCAGTACATCAATATCTACACAACCATTGCCTACTGAAACAAGGTGGCTGTTAACAGGTAGACCTGTATAACCACAAGTCCACAAGATGTTCATTAGTCAGATTTGTCTACCCTCTACTCAGTGCTCTCCATCTGCTGCAGATGTAACTGCTTCTTTACCCTAACAAGGTCCTGAGGTAGAGCACCAATTAATGAGTACCACTCACCTCTACATATTAGCTAACTACAACACAGTTGGGGTCATTTATCAAACTGTTGTAATGTAGAACTGGCTTAGTTGCCTATAGCAACCAATCATATTCTTCCTTTCATTTTCCAAAGGAGCTATCAAAAATGAAAGGTGGAATCTGATTGATTGCTATGGGCGCTAAGCCAGTTATACTTTACACCAGTTTGATAAATGACCCTAAGTATGTGACTGGTCCCCTCTTTAAGTGCACTCTCTGCTGACTGCAAGCGTTTGCTAAGAGTTCATCATAGGCACCTCATATAACACAGCATGAGAACATTGTAGGCATAGTCTGTACGCTGACCTCTGATATATTTAGTATTGGTAAGGACAGTGACTGCAATAAGGATGCAATATAAATCTCCAGGGGCGTAGCAATAGGGAAAGCAGGGGAAGCAGCTGCTTTGGGGCCCAGACCCACAAGGGGCCCCCTCAGGAGGGAGACTAAAAGATTTTATTGTCAGGCCCCCCTCAACAGTATTATACAATGACATTATATACAGTGACACTATAGAAAGCGGATGGAGTGGCTGTCAGGCCTTGTCTGGGAGAGCTCAATCTTGACTAGCCACAAGAGTGAGGGTTGCATGTGAGTTCAGGGTTGCGAGGAAGTTTCTGGGGGGGCCCCATTCAAAAATTTGCTGTGGGGCCCAGTTAGTTGTAGTTACGCCACTGTAAATCTCCCATAGGTGGATCCCATTTCCACTTCTAAAATGTTAGATAATAGTTATACCTATATCACATTTTGGTTATGTTTGTATTGTTTTTTTTTTGCTTAACTTATTATTTGTTCTACAGCGTTTCAACTTGTGGTTTATGATGTATTATGTGTGAGATCTTTTGTAAACCAAATTTCAGTTAATATGGTAAAAATTTCTTATTCTTATCTAACAACATAGGTAGATAATAGATAGAGAGATAGACATAGATGAAAGATTTTTTTCAAGCTTGAAAAAAGCTCCACTGTTGAGGACACTGCTTACTATAGTTGTGGGTGTGCTGTCTATTTTAATTTTTTTAGATAGATAGATAAATAAGTATATATATATATATATATATATATATTATATATATATATATACAGTGCCTTGCGAAAGTATTCGGCCCCCTGGAACTTTTCAACCTTTTGCCACATTTCAGGCTTCAAACAAAAAGATATAACATTTTAAATTTTTGGTGAAGAATCAACAACAAGTGGGTCACAATTGTGAAGTGGAATGAAATTTATTGGATCAGTTAAACTTTTTTTGTAATAATAAAACTGAAAAGTTGGGCGTGCAAAATTATTCGGCCCATTTACTTTCAGTTCAGAAAACTCACTCCAGAAGTTCATTGAGGATCTCGGAATGATCCAATGTTGTCCTAAATGACTGATGAAGATAAATAGAACCCACCTGTGTGTAATCAAGTCTCCGTATAAATGCACCTGCTCTGGGATAGTCTCAGGGTTCTGTTTAAAGCACAGAGAGCATCATGAAGACCAAGGAACACACCAGGCAGGTCCGTGATACTGTCGTGGAGAAGTTTAAAGCCGGATTTGGATACCAAAAGATTTCCCAAGCTTTAAACATTCCAAGGAGCACTGTGCAAGCGATCATATTAAAATGGAAGGAGTATCAGACCACTGCAAATCTACCAAGACCCGGCCGTCCCTCTAAACTTTCATCTCAAACAAGGAGAAGATTGATCAGAGATGCAGCCAAGAGGCCCATGATCACTCTGCATGAACTGCAGAGATCTACAGCTGAGGTGGGAGAGTCTGTCCATAGGACAACAATCAGTCGAACACTTCACAAATCTGGCCTTTATGGAAGAGGGCAAGAAGAAAGCCATTTCTCAAAGATATCCATAAAAAGTCTCGTTTACAGTTTGCCACAAGCCACACCAAACATGTGGAACAAGGTGCTCTGGTCAGATGAAACCAAAATCGAACTTTTTGGAAACAATGCAAAACGATATGTTTGGCATAAAAGCAACACAGCTCATCACCCTGAACACACCATTCCCACTGTCAAACATGGTGGTGGCAGCATCATGGTTTGGGCCTGCTTTTCATCATCAGGGACAGGGAAGATGGTTAAAATTGATGGAAAGATGGATGGAGCCAAATACAGGACCATTCTGGATGAAAACCTGTTGGAGTCTGCAAAAGATCTGAGACTAGGACGGAGATTTATCTTCCAACAAGACAATGATCACAAACATAAAGCAAAATCTACAATGGAATGGTTCAAAAATAAACGTATCCAGGTCTTAGAATGGCCAAGTCAAAGTCCAGACCTGAATCCAATTGAGAATATATGGAAAGAGCTGAAAACTGCTGTTCACAAACGCTCTCCATCCAACCTCAAAGAGCTCGAGCTGTTTTGGAAGGAAGAATGGGCAAGAATTTCAGTCTGTAGATGTGCAAAACTGATAGAGACATACCCCAAGCGACTTGCAGCTGTTATCGCAGCAAAAGGTGACGCAACAAAGTATTAATGCAAGGGGGCCAAATAATTTTGCACGCCCCACTTTTCAGTTTCATTATTACAAAAAAAGTTTAAATGATCCAATAAATTTCGTTCCACTTCACAATTGTGACCCACTTGTCAAATGTAAAATGTTATATCTTTTTGTTTGAAGCCTGAAATGTGGCAAAAGGTTGAAAAGTTCCAGGGGGCCGAATACTTTTGCAAGACACTGTGTGTATATATATATAATTGATAGATAGATTAGATAATAGAATACAGAGATATTTTTGCATACATTAGATAATATTACTCCTATATGAGCTCACTTGTTTATCAGCACATATTTGCATTGGGAATAAAGCATTCTAAGCAGAATCATCTGATTCCTTGTTTATTATAAAGCAATAAAGTGTAGTAATAAATATTTACAGTGCTAATGATTTATTTGTGTTATTCTTATGTCATGTTTCAGAATTATGAGAAACAACGCTTTCCCTCGTTTCTGACTCGTGCAGAATGGCTGACTGTAATTGAGTTCAGATCAGAGTCCACGGCTCTGCTGCACTCCATTTACAGCTTTCCACACAGTCTGACAAAGTTCAGATTGTTATTTTAATTATTGAAATGAAGAAGATGTAGATGTGCTGGAACGCAGGCATCAGACATCAATAATTACCACATTTATTTGTCTATGAATATGACGCCGTTAATGTGCACATCCTAGTAGGAAAACTATCCTTCTATTCAAAGATAAACAGGAAAAAGTATTTAGATTGTGATGGTTTATGGAAATGTACCAGACAATTTATTGGATAAACTGAGTGATGTCAATTTAGAGTGGACATTCCACAATGAACACAGGAGACTAGCACCAATGGCAGCAAACAGTCCGTGTGTATGAAAGTGCTTCAGTCTCCAATGATACGTGTAAACAGATTACATAGTGAATTGTGCAATGATGCATCACCAACTCGCTACGGCCTCAGCTTCTATGGACCACAACATTTCATTTCTGATGCTATACATTACATAATTTGTAATACATTTTTCCTTTATACCTTGTAAAAATATCTTCTTTACATACTGGGTAACAATTTATAGTTACATCATGTCTTGGTTTACATTTTTTGTGACAATTGCTCTGTTTTATTTGGCTTTGATTTGCTAAGGCTACTTTAACACTAGCGTTTCTATTTTCCTGTATTGAGATCTGTCATAAGGTCTCAATACCAGAAAAAAAACGCTTCCGTTTTATCCCTATTCATTGTCAATGGGGACAAATCGTAACTGAACAGAACAGAATACTACAAAATGCATTACGTTCCATTTGGTTGCATTTTTATACCGGAGAGCAAACCGTCATAGAATGCGGAGCAAGAGGGATCCGTCATGACCCATAATGCAAGTCAAGGAAGATGGATCCGTTTTCTCAGACACAATAGAAAACAGATCCGTTCCCCATTGACTTTCAATGGAGATCATGACGGATCCGTCTTGACTATGTTAATGATAATACAACCGGATTCGTTCATAACGGATGCAGTTGGTTGTATTATCAGGAACGGAAGTGTTTTTGCTGAGCCCTGCCGGATCCAGCAAAGACACTAGTGTGAAAGTAGCCTTAGAGCAGTGCTCCAATGTAATATATGTCATTTTGGCAGTTTGCACTTTTGCAGTCTGTCGTCCACTGTCAATGTCAAATGTCAAAGACATGCCACATTCATGCCTGAAAGTACTTCTGTTTCTTAAAGGGAATGTGTCATGAGAAAATGACCTATTGTTTAAACCACCTTTTTTAGCATATTTTTAAAATAATTTTTGATGATATTTTTAATTTCCCATGTCAATATCTTTATTTAAACAAAAACACAAAAGCCTGCTGTTTTCATACTGGCCACTATGTCTAATAATAGGCGTCACTTCTTTGTCTGTACAAATCACTTTATTGCAGTTACCTGCTTATCTGTCATTCTAATCCTACCTGTAATATCGCCTCTGTGTACAGATAAGACAGAATCCACCATTTACAATAGGTGATGGTCAGAACTTACCTATTCTTTCCTTGTACAATGACCTCTGTACAGGTCACACAGCATGCCTAGAAAACTCTCCCATAGAAGTCAATGAGGTCTCCTCCTGACCATTGTGTCTATGGACCATGTGGCTGCCGTAAAGTAGTTTTCTTAATGCTTTGTAAATGCTGTAAAGAACAGCTCAGGCAAACTGGCCGCCCCCATAATCATGTTCAGGAAAGAGAATAAAAAAATCTGCAATCACAAAATAAAAAGAGATTAGAAAAAAATGTGTGTTTCTATCTGGTTTTAACTGGCAGATGACTTTTTTGGTGACACCTTTCCTTTAACCCCTTAAGGCCGAAGCTACTTTTACACTTAATGCCGAAGCCACATTTTTTAAATCTGCCATGTGTCACTTTATTAATACATAACTTTGGGATTCTTTCACCGATTCAACTGATTCCAAGATTGTTTTTTCGTGACACATTGTACTCCACGACAGTGGTAAATATGAGTCAATATAAATCACTTTTATTTATAAAAAAATCCTAAATTTACAGAAAATTTTGAAAAATTTGTAATTTTCAAACTTTGAATTTCTCTGCTATTAAGGCAGATAGTGATCCCTCACAAAATAGTTATTACTTTACATGTCCCATATGTCTACTTTATGTTGCCATCATTTTGTAGATGTAATTTTATTTTTTGGGGATGTTAGAAGGCTTAGAATTTTAGAAGCAATTCTTTAAATTTTTTAGAAATTTTCCAAAACCATTTTTTTTTAAGCACCGGTTCAGTTCTGAAGTCACTTTGTGGGGCTAACATAATAGAAACCACCATAAATGACCCCATTTTAGAAACTACACCCCTCAAGGTTTTCAAAACTAATTTTGCAAACTGTGTTAACCCTTTATGTATTCCACAAGAATTAAAGGAAAATGGAGATGACATTTCAAAATTTCACTTTTTTTGCAGATTTTCCATTTTAATCCATTTTTTCCTGTAACAAATCAAGGGTTAATAGCAAAAAAACCCTCAAAATCTATTACCCTGATTCTGTGATTTACAGAAACCCCCCCCGCATGTGATTGTAAACTACTGTATGGCCGCATGGCCAAGCGCAGAAGGAAAGGTGCGCCAGATGGTTTTTGGAGGGCGATTTTGCTGGACTGGTTTTGAGACACCATGTCCCATTTGATGCACCCCTACAGTAGAAACAACCAAAAAGTGCCCATATTTTGGAAACTAAGGGATAAGGTGACAGTGTTATTGATACTATTTTGGGGTACATATGATTTTTGATCACTTTATATTACACTGTTAGGCAAGGTAAACAAAAATGCTGTTCTGGCTCAGTTTTTATTTTATTTCTTTTACCGTGTTCACCTGAGGGGTCGGGACATGTGATATTTTTGTAAAGCAGGTTGTTACGAACGTGGCAATACCTAACATGTATAGTTTTTTTTATTTATTTAAGTTTTACACAATAATATCATTTTTGAAACTAAAAAAAATCATGTTTTAGTGTCTCCATTGTCTGAGAGCTGTAGTTTTTTTTAATTTTTGGGCAATTGTCTCAGGTAGGGGCTCATTTTTTGCGGGAAGAGGTGACGGTTAGATTGGTACTATTTTTGAGGGGCATACGCCTTTTTTGATCGCTTTCTATTACACTTTTTGTGATGTAAAGTGACAAAAATGGCTTTTTTGACCCTGTTTTTATTTTTATTTTTTTACGGTGTTCGCCTGAGGGGTCGGGACATGTGATATTTTTGTAGAGCAGGTTGTTACGAACGTGGCGATACCTAACATGCTTGGGGTATTTTTTATCTTTTTTTACGAATTTCAAATTTGAGTTTTGGGGGGAAAATGGGAATTTTTTTTAACTTTTTTAATTTTTTTACACTTTTTTTTTTTTACACTTTTTTAGACTCAGACCCACTTGGTTCTTGAAGATCCAGTGGGTCTGATTGTTCTATAATACACTACAGTACACTATATAGTGTACTGCAGTACATTTTCACTCTTGCTAAGCCTTGTCAGGCTCCTGCCTTTAGCAGGAGCCTGATGAGGCTTAGCTTACATCATGGCAACCTAGACACTTCTGAAAGCGTCAGGTTGCCATGCTAACCATCGGGACGCTGCCACAGCAGAGCAGCGTCCCGATGGGAGGGAGAAGGAGCTTCCTCCCTGTCTTCTGGCCACACCATCGGCGCTGCCAGCGCACCGCAGCGCCCGATGGGAGAGGGAGCGCTCCCTCCCTGTTAACCCCATACAGCGGTCCCTACGGACCGCGGCATGGAAGGGGTTAAACTGCTGACATCGGTGCCAGCACCGATGTCAGTAGTTTCAAGCAGAGTATCAGCTGTATGCTGATACTCTGCTTGAAAACCGCTCGCCATCCTGAAAAATCATTGCAGGCGGCACTCCCGCCGCAGCCACCCGCACATCACCCGCCCGCACATTAACACCCCCCCCCAATCGGCCATCAGTGGGGTGGGGGGGAGATATATATATAACATATATTCTTAAATGTATTTATTTATTTAATTTAGTGTTTATTTCAGATACGATCGCTGTGATTGGCTAATCTGAACAGACTAGCCAATCACAGCGATCGCTAGCCCGGGACCGCCCCCATTGGTCCCGGGCTGGTTAGCTGAGACCCCTGGCTGTAGGTAATAGCCGGGGTCTCAGCACTGTCACCATGTCATCAGACATGGTGACAGTTTAATGCCATGATGGCTTATCCCGTTATGGGGCGGCAAGTGGCTCCTGCTCATGACGGGATAAGCCGTCATTGAGCGTTAAGGGGTTAATATTCCTCTGCTGCTGCCATTCCCGCAGTGAGTGTCTTTCTAGTGCTATCCAAATTTATTTAATAAAGCAATAAAACTTTCACGCTGCATTTTGAAACACCCATTAGATGTAAGGAGGATTTCCCAACGTATACCTCAGATCCATTGCACTTCTGTGTGAACATACCTTTAGCATACATCCACATGCAGTGTAAAACTTAGCAGAAAATCTGCTACAAATTTCTGCAGATCTCTAGTGTATTTCCTGCAGATTTTACTTTCTGCATTCAGAGGGTGGAATCTGCAGTGGATATCCCCAGCATGAACTGAATAGATTTCAAATCCACACTGCAGGTCAATTTACGATGCAGATTGTTTTCCGCAGAATATGGTTGAGATTTCTTAAGGTACGACTACACGCCGTGGTTGTGTCGCATTTGTTATGCAGCCGTCCTGCTGTCAAGGATCGCTGTGCTCGTACTGGCTGCAGCTGCCTGTTAATAAACTAACAAGACCACAGCGTTCATTGGGTCTGTATAATTAATAGTGATGTGGTATTGTAGGTGCCTTGCAGCTTTTAAACATGCAGACTAATTATACCGTGTGGTCTTCATTGGTTAAACAAGAGGCAGCTGCGGGCTGTATGACCACAGTGGTATTTGACTGCAGCATGGCTGCCTCCCGAATGCCCCATGACCCTAAAGCTACAGCCACACAGTCAGGTTTCTGCATGCAGTTTTGGAAGCCAAAGTCAGGAGTGAATCATAACCAAGGAGAGAAAGTATAAAGGACCGGTACGACTTCTCCTCTTTTCTGAATTCACTCCTGGTTTTGGCTTCCAAAACCGCATCAACAAACCTGACCTTTAAAATGTCATCCATTTTCTTGCTACTCTACAGTCTGCGGACTGGCTGCATGCAAAGCGGCAGCAGCAGATCCATGGAGTTTATGCTCCATGTGAACATACACTTAGGGCGCATCCACACTGTCACATTTCCTAATGCAGTTTTGGAAGGCAAAACCTGGAGTTCAAAAAAGAGTAGTCGTATCTGTCCTTTATGCTTTCTCTCCTTTCATGATCCACTCTTGATTTTGGCTTCCAAAACAGCATCAGGGAACCTGACCGTGTGGCCGGACCCTTAAGGTATAACTGTGCCTAAATTAGCCAATAGATTGGCAACCTGGAGACTTGAAACTTGGCCTCTTCTAGCCTGTATTTACATTTACATAGTAGTAAGTTTTGACCTATTAGGCACCTATAAGGGACCTTGTAACCTTTCAAATTCCTCATAGGATGCTTCTTATGTTTCATTTGTACACAATTACTTATAGCCCATATGAATTCAATTATATTAATACAACTTTGAATTAGTATTTAATGGTAAAAATGTATTTAACAAGCTTATATACGGATATCATGATCATATGCAGAATGTAATTTGACAGTTAGGTCCACATGAGAGTATCACGTACTCATATGTCGGTATTTCAGGATGAGTGTCCCGGTGTAATTACACGTTTTCGGACCAGATCCAACAGCATCATAGACGGGCGGACTGGGAACTTAAAGCGGCCTTGGATAAAATACTAAAAGTGGCTCAGTTTTGTAGTTGGGTCCAAATGGAAGGAAGGCAGGGCCAGCAATACCATATTGTTGCACATTTCACCACCGCAACAGAGCCAAATACCACAATCCATCACAAAATACTGCCAGCAGCACAAAATACATCCACAAAAGCTTCCACTGGCCACCTGGGCATCGATCTACCGGGAAATTTCCCTGTAAGGTCTATGGCCAATCCACCTCTGATCATAGGGATATTTAGTGCTGTGAGTTTGGGTCCATTACACCAGTGGCCGTGTCACATATATGTACAAATATGGTTGCATGATGTGGACCTGGTCTCCAGAAATACAGTGGTCCCTCAAGTTACAATATTAATTGGTTCCAGGACGACCATTGTATGTTGAAACCATTGTAACTTGAGTAATCGGTTCCCAAGCACCAAAATGTCATCCAAGATAAGAGAAAATGAAGATTTAAGAGAAATAAGCAGATAACTTAGGGGTTGTTCACATATCAGTTATTTGATCAGTTATTTCCATCAGTTACTGTGAGCCAAAACCAGGAGTGGACACTAAACAGAGAACAGATTTAATGAAAAGATCTGCACCTGTTTGGTGTTTTTGACCTGCTCCTGGTTTTGGCTCACAATAACTGATGGAAATAACTGATCAAATAACTGATATGTGAACAACCCCTAAGACAGATAAAACACGTCCTTACATATACCAGTCAGGAACAGCTGCTAACTATAACTAATACAGCTATTTTACCAGAGAAGTGGCCTTGATTGGTTGGATCTGGAGACATTGTATGTTGAGTCTAGCTTCAACTTACAATGGGTTAGAAATGACCATTGTATGTTGAAAATATTGTATCCTGAGGCCATTGTATAAGGCAGGGGTAGGGAACCTCCGGCTCTCCAGCTGTTGTGAAACTACAATTCCCAGCATGCTTCATTCATTTCTATGAGAGTTCTTAGAAGAGCAGAGCGAGTATGCTTGCTGGGAGTTGTAGTTTCACAACAGCTGGAGAGCCGGAGGTTCCCTACCCCTGGTATAAGGGATCACTTATATTTGATGTTTGGAGCATTTTCTGGTTATCGGTAAGAAAAGCTTCAGTATAAGCTGGACAATTTTGCGTGGCTTAGTTCAGGTACTCCTCACACACAAGAAATAATACCAGGTTAATTAGCTTTTATAAAATTGGCCCTAGTATGTGTATGGCATAGAGAAAAGCTAAAGCTAGCCATAATCATTAGACATATGTTGGCCGAACTTGCCAACTGACGAGATGTCCACTTTACTCTCTCATTGTATTACAGGAGATCAGCTAAGCTGCTATGGATGTTAATGATCACCAGCTTGCCGACTGGATTAAAATACAAGATGGGGAAATTTAATATTAGATGATGGCCATTCAGATGTTGCATTGTTTATATCTCATTGAGTACCCCCTCTGTATCATAGAGTAGGGCTGTCTTAATAAGACAAACCCTTTAAGTATCCGAAGACATAACAGTTTCTACATCCAGTTTTAGCACCGGTATTGGCAATGTATTATTTTCTGCATGTAACTATTTTCTTCTAATAACACACTTATTCTTGATTCATGTTCCGTATCCTCTGCACAGAACGGGTGATAATGTACAGATGTTTGTCTTCCAGTAATGGGGCAGGCGATCCTAGGGTGCTAGGAAATGTTACAGTATAAGACATTTCTTTTACAAATTGTTTTAATGTTGAGTCTTTCTTCACGTTACTTACTGAAACCTGCATTTGTAAGCCATAAAACCCTGGGCCTGGCTCCTATTATATATCACATTGTTTGTGTATTAAGCACATTATTGCTCTCCCGAGGCCAGAAAATGGCCATTAATCGTACACTTTCACATACAGGCATATCGCCGTTTTGTCATTGCTGATATAATGTTTATTGATATGTGAAATATCATTTGTAGCTTGTTACCATATAATTATAATAAATGAGGGGTATTTTAACGTTGAGCATTACATGTGTAGCCTATTAGCCAAACATTATCCACAAATCACACTCATCCATCTCACAGTGAACAGGACTATGACGTATGTGGTGTAAAAGACATATTAAGTGAAAAGGGGTCTTATAGAATACCTTATTTAAAGGGGTTGTCTTACTTCAGCAAATAGCATTTATTATGTAGAGAAAGTTAATACAAGGCACTTACTAATGTATTGTGATTGTACATGTTGTATCCTTTACTGGCTGGATCAATTTTTCTATCACAATATACACTGCCTGTTTCAATGGTTTTGGCCACCCTGTAATCCATCAGCGGTGGTTGTGCTTGTGCTTGTACACTATAGGAAAAATCGCCAGCTTCTCTGGTGGTCAGGACCATGGGAGCGCACATAGGCTAGTGCTTTTTTCTATAGTGTACAAGCACGGCCTAAACTGCATCATAATCTACAACTTTAGAGCATGACCTTACAGTCAGTAAGGGAAGGAGGAGTTGGGAAATGACTGCTGTCCTGTGACTAAGGCTACTTTCACACTAGCGGCAGGGGTGTCCAGCAGGCTGTTCTGGACGCTTCCGTTTTGTCCCCGTTCATTGTCAATGGGGACAAAAGTGAACTGAATGAAATGAAGTGCACCAGAATGCATTCCGTTCCATTTGGTTGTGTCCCCAGTGTGGACAGAATAATGCTGCAAGCAGTGTTTTTCTGTCCACAATGTGGTGCGGAGCAAGACAGATCCGTCATGACTCACAATGTAAGTCAATGGAAACGGATACTTTTTCTCTGACACACTAGAAAACGGATCTGTCCACCATTGACTTTCAGTGGTTTTAGAGATGGATCCGTCTTGGCTATTTGAAAGATGATACAACTGGATCCGTTCATAACGGATGCAGACGGTTGTATTATTGTGACAGAAGCGGTTTTGCTGATCCATCAAAAACACTGGTGTGAAAGTAGCCTTACTAATATGAACCTCACAACATACTAAATAAGTAGAAGAGCCTAGCTGGACATAACTATAAAGCTACACAAATTGCTTAACACCCCCAAGAAAATTAGCATACTGAATGTATAAAAGATATATTTTATTGAAATCAATACATATAACATACTGGGGGACAGACCTTTTTACCAGCAATCCATGCAGCTTGCTATTATTGATATATAATGTCAGTATTTTTATTTTTGTAATTTTTTTGGTTTAGCTTTTGAGAGTTTCTGCCAGCATTTAGACTTGATTTATTTTTACTGTTGTGGCACCAAGGTATTTAGTAGATTCTTCGTGCCACTTTTCATATGTACATATTTACTCTTTCTTTACATGGCACTTTATGTGGCACTTTTTTGATATCATACCAATATAGACATTAGTTACATTGATAAAGCCCTGAGACCCCCACCAATCCCGTGACCTGTCTAATTATCTTGAGATTTCAGTGAATGCACATATGCAGACCAGCTGATGCTTGGGAAATGCACCAGTCTGTTCCAAGGTTTAGACGTTTATGTCAGTGAAGTGGGACCCCTGCTGATACTGAAAAAGGACCAAGTTTCTGACATGGAGTTTCCAGTAGCTCCCATTTACTTCACTGGCAAGTGACTGCTTATGGCTGGTGCTTCTTTATTGATGGCCAAGACCAGCATCATTATATTATTACACATGTAAAAAATATAGAATTCAGATTTTTTTAAATAACTGAACGAGAAATTGTGTTTGTTGCCTGCAACCAATCACAGCTCAGCTTCCATGGCATATTGTGCTCTTGATGAATGAAAGCTGTGCTGTAGTTGGTTGCTATAAACAACAAAGGCAGTATTTATTTTTGACAGTTTTCATAAATCTGCCCCATTTAACATTTAGTACACGCACAAAAGGTTTTCCAGAATTTTCAATTTATAGTATTACTTGACTTTATGTTTCAAAGACCTGCATGTCTATGTACAGGGATATGCCGAACATGATTTCCAATTAGTGAAACAAATGTGGTTTATGACTAAAGCAATATGCATTTGGATGAAAAAGTCTCTTTTTTCTATAAAAAAAAGAAAAAAGTCCTGTAAGAATTTCCTGTGGGAGGATGTGGTTCCTTGCTGAACTCCCTAGCAGTTTGCTTGTGAGGACAGCAGATGAACACACGGGATGCATGACATACCAGCCTCACTGCAGGTCAAAGTAAGGTAGATGGGACCAAATCAAAATTCCCACATTCCCAGAACTTCATGTTGTTCCTCGCTCAAGTTGTGGTTCTCAAATA
Source organism: Rhinella marina (assembly GCA_900303285.1). NCBI lineage: Eukaryota > Metazoa > Chordata > Amphibia > Anura > Bufonidae > Rhinella > Rhinella marina. Next base: position 88,734 of record ONZH01013965.1, on the reverse strand, counting down.
CTTCTCCGTGTTGATCATTGACTGTGTCACGCTCTGGCAGCCGAGTATAGTGTAAGATAAGTATGTGCATGTGTTTAGGTTATCAGGCTGAGAACTTTGGATAAGAAGTGTTACATTGTACAGTACTTGGCCACTTTTAATGAAGGATTAGATGTGCCTGCAGCCCTATCACCAAGGTCAACCTTGACTTATAATAAGCTATTTGGTTCCTTATGATTCTTATCTTCCAGAAATCTTGAGGTACTACAGTTTTAGTACATTTATTTGTGTACATAATAGGATGTTAAACAATTTTCAAATGTACATCTAAAATTTTGCTGACAGACCTTTATTATATCTATACAGAGTCTCTCCCTAAAGGAAAAAAAATGGGCTTACCCTATGTGGGTTCACTGTGCAAACCCCGAGGGAAAATCTAGAGGTGTGTCTGTGGGTTTTCGCCACTCGGTTGCCCCCACAGTCCTCTCCTCCCAGTTGGATCCTGGGGGTAGATTTCTTTTTCTTAAAGTGGAAATTGCTGGTCGTATATATACCATTGCTAACTTATACTTTCCCAACCAGGATCAGGTGGCTTTCGGTATGCGAGTTCTTCGGATCTTGGCATCCTTCGCTGAGGACTCTCGAATCATCCTGGGAGGAGACTTCAATATGGTTCTCGACCCTTTGGTTGATTCCTCTTCCGGTAGGTCATCGGTCTCCTGGGGCGCGACCCGTGAACTGCGGAGGCTTCTTACATCTATGGAGCTGGTTGACATTTGGAGAATCTTACACCCAGGGGTGAGGGATTATAGCTTTCACTCAGCTGCTCACAATAGCTATACAAGAATTGACCACCTATTTGTTTCCCATGTTCTTTTAGAGGGAACCCCTAAATGTTCTATGGATATATTTTTGTGGTCAGACCACGCCCCTGTTCTGTGCTCCCTGGGTCCAGTGTCATCTAGGACCTCTGAAGGTTTCACATGGAGGCTGAATGACAACCTGTTGAATGACCCTCTCTGCATGAGTGAGGTGCGTAAGGCTGTTTCGGAGTTTAAGGAACATCACCAGGATGACACTACACCCTCCACTTCAAAATGGGAAGCATTGAAATGTGTCCTGCGGGGAGTTTTCATTTCACACGGATTCTCCGTAGAGAACGCACCCAAAAGTTACGCTCCCTCTTGCAACACCTAGGATCCCTGGAGTCTAGGAACAAATCCGCTCCGTCCCCTGCTCTCCAGGGAGACATATCTACCATTAGGCAGAAAATCCTGCAAATTCTAGATCAGAAATCCTTGAGTGCTAGAGATAGATTACAGAAAGGATTTTTTGAGTTCGGAGATAAATGTGGGAAATGGCTATCCAGGGCGCTCCATCCTAGACTTCCTCAGTCCCGGATTTCGTCTCTCAATTCTTCTTCTGGGGGCTTGGTTCACACTACAGAGGCCATACTGGCGGAATTCCAAACCTATTATGAGGCCCTTTATAATATCAAGAATAGTCAGGCCTCCTTGTCAAAACCTTCCAGGATGTCTAGAATTAGAGATTATCTCTCTAGGTTTGATATCCCTAGACTTTCCCCTGATGTCAAGGACCATTTGGAGAGGGCGTTCACTATTCAGGAGCTTCAATTTGTTATTAAGGGTCTCAAGACCGGGAAAAGTCCTGGATCTGATGGCTTCACTCCCAGATTTTTTTAAATGTGCGGTGAAGAGCTAGCTTCTGTTCTTCTGGCAGCTTTTACAGCAGTTTCTGAAGGTGCACACTTCCCGAGACATTCCCTATTAGCTCACATCACGGTTCTCCCCAAACCAGGGAAAGACATCACACAATGTGGGAATTATAGGCCCATATCTTTGATTAATATAGATGTGAAATTATATGCCAAGATCTTGGCTCTCCGATTGCGGGATCATGTCCCTTATCTTATCCATGGGGAGCAGGTGGGCTTTGTGCCGGGTCGTGAAGCCAGGGATAATATCATTAGGACTACCTCGCTGATTTCTCACGCATGCCTCCGGGGAGTTCCGCTTTGCCTCTTAACCATCGATGCTGAAAAAGCGTTTGACAGAGTGGGGTGGGACTTCCTGGAGGCCACGCTGGAGAGGATTGGGCTGGGCCCTATCATGCTTAGACGAATCCTTTCTTTGTATCATAATCCCTCAGCACAAGTTAATGGGCAGCTGTCTTCTTCCTTTAATATACAGAATGGGACCCGTCAAGGTTGCCCCTTGTCCCCTCTATTATATATTTTGGTGATGGAGGTCCTGGCCCTGGCCCTAAGGTCCAATCCATCTGTACAGGGTATTAGGGTAGGCACCACTACACATAAGTTAGCGTTATTTGCAGATGATCTTCTGATCTACGTTACCAATCTGCTTATCAGTCTACCAAACATTCTTGAGGAGTTCCGCCAGTATGGAATCTTAAGCAACTTTAAAGTGAACACCCAGAAATCAGAGATTCTCAACATCAATATTCCAGGTATGGAGGCTTCTAATATGAGGGCGTCCTTTCCTTTCAAATGGCGATCTGAGTTCATTAAATACCTTGGGGTTAATTTGCCCGCTAGCTCCAGGGACGCCTTCAGATTGAATTTCAGTCCTTTTTTGAGAGGGGTTGAACGGGACCTTGGTAGGTGGGCGGGGCTCCCGATTTCTTGGTTTGGTAGGATTAATGCTATAAAGATGGATCTGCTACCCAAATTCTTATACTTGGCCCAGGCGTTGCCAATCCAGATCCCCAGATGTTTCTTTGTATCCCTCAGGAAAATCTTGACAAGATTTGTATGGGGAGATACTGGTCATCGCCTTAGTCATTCCATTTTATGTAGCAAAAAAGAGAGGGTGGGATGTGGCTTACCCGATTTCTCTTTGTATTATAGGTCCACCATTCTTACCACTATTCTAAACCTTCATTTACATTTTTCCTCTAAATTGTGGGTCCAGATGGAGACCACCCACTCTCCGATCCCTTTAAAATCTTTGTTTTGGCTTGACCCAGGGGATAGGGGGGATCAATCTCTTCTTTCCCCTCTACTTCGCTCCCTTGTCAGACTGTGGGATAGACTTAGAGTCTCCCATAATTTACTCGGTCCCAGAGGACCCATGACACCGTTGTTCGGTAATCCGAAGTTTGCTCCTGGTCTTACTGCAGGTGAGATTTTGGGTCAATCTAGATCCTCTGGCCTCTATCTGTCACAACTCTGCAAGGAGGGCGAAGTTAAACCTCTCCCAACGTTCTACCTTGAGGGTTCAGTCCTGGGGGGTGCGTGGTTGGAGTATAATCAACTGAGCAGCTGGGTGAGGGCTTCCTTCTCTAAATCTGTTCTGAGCAGAACTCTTTATCCATTTGAACAGATTTGTGTTACTGGATCTCCTTCTCAACACTTAATCTCCGCGGTGTATGGGTTGCTCCTGGGGGGCGAGGCCTCCCGCCCTCCCTTTATACTGGCTTGGGAGAAGTCTAAGGGCAGTTCATATTCTAAGGAGAAATGGGACAAGGCCTTAATCCTTACTCATAAGCTTTCCATCTCCTGTGGTATTCAACAAAACAGCTACAAGATTTTATCCAGGTGGTACATGACCCCACATAGATTACATATGATGTACCCCACCTGTTCTGATCTGTGTTGGAGATGTGGAGGTGCTGTAGGGACGATGGAACATATTTGGTGGGGATGTACGTCTGTCAATGAATTGTGGGTGGATATCACCGATTTGTATAATCGTTTGTTTCACTCCTCTATGGTGATAACTATGGAGATTGCCCTATTGTCCATGTTTCCAGGCTCAATTCGCAAGATCAAAAAGGGTGTATATGGATGTTTTGTGATGGCTTCAAGAATGGTTATACCACATTTCTGGAAGCAAACCATATCACCCACTAGAGTATCATGGGCGGAGGAGATACATAGAATTATGAGAATGAAAAACATGATAGCATCCGAAACCAATACATATCATCAGTTTAATACCCGATGGGCTCCCTGGATGGACTTTAGGGAATCTCCTGCATATCATTCCTGGCTGGGCGGGGGGCATACCCTTAGCTTTATCTTTTCTTTCTACGTATACATATAATTTTTATTTTTTTCTTTCTTCTGCCTATTATTGTGATTATATATGGCGGGTCTTTTAAGGTTAGTCTAAACCCTATTTCTTCAACATACGGAATGAGGTGGTTTCTCTGCTTGGTAATTTCCCCCCCTGGTGTCTTGTCCATTTGTCTCGTCGCGTTTCGTGTCTCCCCAAGTTTGGTTTGTTTTGCTTTATTCATCATGCAAGTCCGACCTATAACTGTGCCGTATTACAATTACGTGTATCTTGCTCATGATTCATATGAACATGCTTGTGTATGTCTTTTTCCTGTGTTCATTTTATTCTTAAATAAAAAATTTTGATTTACCCTAAAGGAAAAAAATGGTATGGCCCATTTTAGTCCTGTAAAATGGATCCATAGCAGAGCTGGATAGGGCAAAACATGGTTTCAATCATGTGAGCTGTCATGTCACCCTCACAAGTATCATGTTATCTGGCATTCAGTTAAAGGCCCAGGTATATAACAGGTGAACAGTAGTGTGTTGAGGAGCAGAACATGTAAAGTACATATAGTATTACTACCTACAGCAGTATCTCATCACGTTTGTCAGTTTCTGTATAGAAACAGATTTCCTGTTTTCTTTTGACTGAACTTTATTAAAAACATGACATCACCTAGAGACAGGTAGCCATTTTTACGACATCACCTACAGACAGAAGTCAGGTAAACACACACAATAAAACCACAATAAAAATCATGATTTTTACACTAATCCTATTTACTTATCACATAGATGTGTCCTGTGTGCAGAATTTTACATGCTTGTATATTAGAAAATTGCATGATTTCCTACTATATAAACAAATAAAAAAATAAAAACTGGAATAGGCTACTTTCACATCAGCGTTTCCCTTTCTGGTATTGAGATCCATCAATTTAACCAGCTGTTTGGTGCTTATGATTCCAATGTTTCTATTATAATCCAGCAGTCAAAAAATAGACCTTTTAGAAAGTCTAAAGTATTAGTAAAGTATTTTCCTAATTCATTCTCAGCACTTGGCATTCTGCTTCTGATCTTGTGAATTTACAGTAGTGAGCAGAAAATAACTGATAGGTTATCAGACTTTGGACAGACTTAGGGCGGGTTCTCACCAGCGATAGGAATTCCGTTATAGTGTTACAGAGTTATAACGGAATTTTAGGGTGGAATGCAAAATGGAACCCTTTAAGAGGCATAAGAGGCGCAAATAACGGTTCCATTTTGTTCCGGTTCCGTTTTGTTCTGTTATACATGACGAAAAAAAAAGTCCTGTCAACAGGAACAAAGCGGAACCGCTATTTGTGCCCATACACATGTATTAGGACGGAGCAAAACAGAATGTCTTTTAAAGAGTTCCATTTTGAATTCCGCCCTAAAATTCCATTATACTCTGTTATAACGGAATACTATAAAGGAATTCCTAGCACTGGTAAGAACCTGCATTTAGCAACACTGTTAGAACTTTGCCGAGAAGGGTCTTTACACCCTGTTTTCTAGTACAAAGAAACATCTTTCTCCTATAAAATAAATTACAATAATGTCTCATGCCCTCTCCCTGCACTATATTAGAAATAAACTGAAACAATAGTTACACTTAAAATAAAGAACGTAACATTATAGCTGTATGCAAAGGGCAAGGTGCTGATGGCAAGTCATTAAAGGGTTATTCCCATCTCAGACATTGATAGGTGTGGGTCTCAGAGGCTTAGAACGGAGCCCAGAAAGTCTTGGAGGTTGTATTGCACGTACAAAACTGCCCTCCATTCATGCGTATGGAACATTTGGCTATTTTCGGAAGGCCCATTGAAATTAGAGATAAGCAAATCTATTCGTCGATTCGTTGATTCGAATCCGAATATTAGGTGATTCGCTCCGTTAACATTCGAAAATGTTCCTAAGGCTTTGTACGCATTTGCTATGTACTTGTCCAATAAATTGTACGCTGATGCTACGTACGCTGTTGCGTACCAATACAATTAATTAGCGAACTTTTACTGTTAGTTCGTTATTCATGCGCAAAAGCCGGGGAAAAAAGTGGTCACCTGACCTAGTGGGCAAGGCTTGCTCTGATTGGCTCAGGCTCGGTAAGCCAGTCATGCATCACTTCTGCTGCAACTGCTGAGACGAGCAGAAGTACTGTACGTGAAGTTCTGAGACACTGAGACCTGTTGTTGTTAAAATTGGGGTGTAATTGCTCAGGGAATCCATATTACACATCAGGGATACTGCAGGGCAAGTGCAGGGCCAGTTCAGGGCTAGTAATTAATCAGGCAGAGAGAGAGAGACAGGGAGAGAGATAGGGAGAGAGACAGGGAGAGAGACAGGGACAAAGACCAGCTGCAGGGCCACAGAGTGAAGTGAAAAATGTCTGGAATGGATAAGCAAAAGAGGTCCAGTTCCAGCCAGACCTCGAGCTATAAAAAAAGGGAGAAGGTGGCACAGGGCAGCAGTGCCAAAGGACCTGTAGCCGGAGCTTCTACTTCTGTAATTCGTAATAGTTGGCCGTTGTTCCACCAGGCTAACCCACCAAGGCGCAAAGCGTCAGGTCCAAAACGGTCTTCCGCTACACCACTTAATAGGTGACGTGCCGACCCGGTGGAATTCTACTCTTCATATGTTGCAGCGGCTCCTTGAGCAGAGTAGAGCAGCGGACGATTTTGTCCAGCAGCAGCCAGAATCTTCCACCATAGAGAGCAGGTGCGGCTTTGATTTCCGGCAGTGGAGGCTGGTCCGAGATGCCTCCACTGTTCTAAGGCCCTTTGAAGAAGCCACAAAATTGGTCAGCTGGGACAGCTGTGATGTGAACGATGTAATTTCACTAATATTTGTGTTGGAAAAGACACTTACGCTCATGCAGCAGGGGGCAATGGGGGAAGGAAATCCTGACCAACTGTCTGCACGCCATGCTGTCACTGTAGGGGAGCCCCAACGACAAAGTTCCCATTGCGGAGCAGGAGGAGGATGAGGAGCTTCAGTTAGAGGAGGGGGAGGAGGAGGATTTTAATGAGGATGATGATGTTGACCAGGAGGAGGAGACACAGCTGGAGGGTCTGGAGGCTGACGATGATGTGTCCCTGAGAGAGGCTGAGATGGAAAGAACTGGCTCCTCGGGCACGCTGGCCAGGATGGCGAGCTGTATGCTCACATGCTTACGGAGCAACAGGCGTATCCTAAAAATAAGGCAGACAGACGAATACTGGCTGGCGATGCTTCTGGACCCATGGTATCAATCCAACATGGGGGATTGTTTTCCTCCACCAGAAAGGGAGGAGAAATTAGTATGATTGCGGGAGAAGCTATGTAGTAACCTGGCCACAGGTTTCAGCCAGCCCCAGCCTGCTGCCAGCGTGTCTGAGAAGGAGGTCCGGCAGAGTCATCCACCTCCTGCCACAACCAGCAGCAACCAGTTAAGCCTAATTAGTATGATGCAGCAATTTTTCTCTGCCTCCCTACAGCTGCAGCCAAGTGAGCAGGCCCAGATCACCCACCTCAATGAGCAGGGTCAGGCGTACCTGCAGTCTGGCTCGCAAAGCCTCTTCTCAGACTCCCTGGACTTCTGGGCAGGCAGATTACAACAGTGGCTGGAACTGTCCCACTATGCACTAGGGCTTCTTTCCTACCCAGCCTCAAGTGTCATGTCAGAGAGGGTTTTTAGTGCCCCGGGGGGGGGGGGGGGGGTGACACCCAAAAGGACAAAACTGTCACCTGGCGGTGTTAAAAAAAACCCACCTTTATAAAAATCAATAAAGGCTGGATTACATCCGAATTTCATACTCCTCTTGCTGAGGCTGGTGATTAGATCAGGCCTTGCAAGGCAGAATAGTCTGAGTGTCTTCCCACTGTTGCTGTCAGCCGGCCCATAACATTACTGCCAAACGTCTTGTGTCATGTCATGGGCTGTGCGAACCCGAAGTCTCCAAACCAAAACCCTTTTAAAAACAAAACACTGTTGTCTACCTCCGCCTCCGTTATCTTTGCTTAGCAGGAGAGTAGCTGTTATATATTAAATTAAAAAAAGGAAAAAAAAAAGGAAATTAAATTAAAAAATAAAATTTTTACACTGTTGTTACCTCCGACTCCCGTTACAAGTTACATTAGCGGAGATTGTTATACTCCACTGCAGTTTGTTGTATTTACCAATCACTCTCTCCTAATATACCCCGTCCCCTACTACTACTGGCCGGGGCAGCCATGAAAAGCTCATATATAATTTTCACTGCCCATGTTACAAGGCAGAATGTACAGGCTTGTTGTCCAAACAAGCCAAGCCCTTTTCTTTTACTGTAAATTGTAATCAGTGAACCGGAGTGTGCGTAATTTATTAATACTTCGGCCGGCAGACACCGCTGTGTTCATTAGTACGGGAAAATGCCCGTGGGACAATTTTTTCAGTCTTTGGCCTAAACTTACATCCCTGTCTTCTTCACACTATGTCAGGAAGGTGTTAAAGGGTTAAAAAACACTCAAAACACAAGTTTTACAAGAATATTTAGTAATAAATAATAACTTTTTACAAATAATAAATAACATAATAAACAAACAAAAAAAAGGTTATGCCTGCCTTTGCCGACGTCTGGCCATCATCTCCTGCGGCTCTTGGAGCTCCAGCTGCAGGCCGCAAATAAGCCGGGAGGCAGTGTGGAGCCTGGTCCAGAAGCGGCGTAAGGCTACTTTCACACTTGCGTTTGGACGGATCCGCACGCAATGCGCTTGCGAATGGATCCGTACGCAAATGCATTCGTTCGCATCCGTTCAGAACGGATCCACATTGATCTCTATTAAAAGTTCCATAGGGAACGGATCCGTTTGCTATTGTGCATTAGCAAACGGATCCGCTCCCATTGACTTGCATTGGGGTGGAGACGGATCCGCCTCCATTCCGCTCGGTCAAGCAGACACCAAAACGCTGCATGCAGCATTTTGTTGTCCGCATCCAGAGCTGAATGGAGGCGGAACGGAGGCAAACTGATGCATTCTGAACGGATCCTTATCCATTCAGAATGCATTAGGGGCAAACAGTTCCGTTCAGGACCGTTTGTGAGACCCTGGGACGGATCTCACAAACGGATCCTGCTGACGCAGGTGTAAAAGTAGCCTAAGGCTGCCTCCACTTCAACGTCAGTGGGGATATCTGTAGGGGTGGAAACAGTAATATAATTAAAATGATCGAGTAAAAGTGGTTGTCCCACGAAAAAAATTCTAAAATTTAAAACCAGAACCTGGATCAGAATACTTTAGCAATTGCATGTCATTATATATTTGGTATATCTACTGGAATGAGTTATTCAGTGACATGTATCTGTATTGAGCCTTTTTTTTTCTTTGAAGCTCACTGAGAAGGCCACACATGGTCAGTTTGGGGTTTGTTTGTACTTACTGGACACTAGAGATGAGCGAATCTATTCGCCGATTCATTGATTCGTATCAAATCTTGGAAAATTTTTAGCTGCAAAGAAAATCCGAATATTAGGTGATTTGCTTCGGCTTTGTACACATTCGCTACGTAGTTTGTCCTATAAATTATACGCTATTGCTTCGTATAAGTTACTGTTGCGTACGAATTCAATTCATTAGCGAAATTTTACTGTTAGTTCATTTATCGTGTGCAAAAGCCCGGGAAGAAAGCGGTCACTTGACTTGACCTAGTGGCCAGGGCTTGCTCTGATTGGCTCAGGCTCGTAAGCTAGTGACGCATCACTTCTGCTGCGACTGTTGAGACGAGCAGAAGCACTGTGTGTGAAGTTCTGAGACTCTGAGACCTGTTTTGTGAAAATTGGGGTGTAATTGCTGTGGGAATCCATATTACACATATCAGGGATACTGCAGGGCAAGTGCAGGGCCAGTTCAGGGCTAGTAATTAATCAGGCAGGGAAAGAGAGACAGGGAGAGATAGGGAGAGACAGGAACAATACAGGGACAAAGACCAGCTGAAGGGACACAGAGTGAATTGAAAAATGTCTGGAATGGATAAGCAAAAGGGGTCCAGTTCCAGCCAGACCTCGAGCTCTAAAAAAAAGGAGAAGGTGGCACAGGGCAGCAGTGCCAAAAGACCTGTAGCCGGAGCATCTACTAGTAGTATTCGCAATACTTGGCCGTTGTTCCACCGGGCTAACCCACCAAGGCGCAAAATTGTAGTGGAGGAGAAAGTGGATGAGGTAGTGGAATGGATGGCACGCTCATCTCAGTCTCAGCCGGATGATCTGCTGTCATCTGCTGATACAGTATCCATATGAAGCCAGGGGTCAGACTCGGAGCATTCCTCCTGCTCCACCATTCCTGTCCAGCAAAGCCCGTTATTTTCGTACGCACTTTGCACGCTTATGCGTACGTGTTCAAAGAGTTTGCGTACCTTTTTACCTGAACGTTCGTTATTAGTGAGCGAATGTTCGCTAAAAGCCATATAATTACGTATATTTTGTACGCAACGAATCTATTCTTCGAATATATGAATTTTAGGAAAAGTTTGGCGATGCTTGGCAAATAAAATTTTGCATGATTCGCTCCTCTCTACTGGACACCCATACTGCGTGGTCTTCCCATGGTCCAGGGGAAAACTCCTCCATGACGGTTGGAGCTGCAAAAGATAAAACAAAAATTTAGCTTATATTTTGATGACAGAAGGTCCACCCAATAACTTTTTATTTTACCTACCTTCTACCTCTGAAAGTTGGGCTGGTGGTGTTGGAGGGGCAGGTGGGGTCCTCTCTCGCTGGGATGGAGGAGGGTGAGAGGCGCTCCTCTGTGGTGCAGCAGCTGTCAAAAATCATTAAATAATGACATTACATTCAACTCTAATGAACAGTTGTAACTTCTGATGTTCATACATGTGAATAGTTTTGGGCTGGATGATCCCATTCCTAACCACTAGTGCTCTTATATCACTGTAGCTGCACTCCCACGTAGCTTGGATTTAAAATAAATTAAATATGTTTACACTCACTAGAAGCTGCTGTAGGGTACTGTAGGGGCCGTTCGGCCTCGACGGTGACCGCGGTGACGCTGTAGTTGATGGTGCTCTGCAACATAAATCCGTACACAATTGTTATATGATGACTCTTTTTAATACTAACACTATACTACTATAAAGATATTATGGGTAAGAGGGGGCCATATCATATCAATTTTTTTCTTCTAAATAGGTATTTATCGCGATAGATATCATTATCGTCACAATAAATTTCTTAATATCGTTAACATGGTGTAGTGGGAATACTTTTGATATCGCCCACTCACATTAGCTGCAGCATGAGCACATCTGTGAGTCTGTGTGTAGGAGGAGGAAGCGCTAACTATGAAGGGGCATATATCTATGGGTACTTTCTTTCACACTAGCGCAGTTGCCTGACACAAACGGGAGAACAGCTAACAATATTAACAATAATTGGGGACGGCGTTGATCTGGCCGCTATTCGGCAAGAACACCTGGAATTGGCAGGACAAATACTGCAGAACAGCCTGCAGGATCACCCCCACATATGTGAAAGGAGCCTAGGACAAATTACTGTGAAGGGGCATGTATCTGAGAATACCTTCACTTGTTTGGTTAGAGTTAGAGGCGTTGCCTAGCATGAAACAAAATTACTGCAGCGCACTGTGCACGCACACGTTGTCCTTCTATACTTTTTTCATTATTGGCACTCACTACTGGTATATATACAATACAGTACACTAATTTTTTAACATGTTTTTACTTTTCAAATAATTTTGTTACTCACCCTGCCATATCTCTGCGCGGATCTCATTAAGCCGCTCTGGGCATTTAAACTTCAGATCCGACCATTTCCGCTGGATCTGGCCTGGGGTCCGCACAGTGTCGAAACGATGGTGCAAGCCTTGGATCACCTGCTGGATCAACTCCTTTTTATGCTGGTTCGGGTGGTGGTGTGTGCCACAGTAATCCTGCCGGTCCATCAGCCGGCTGATGTATTTCAGCTCTGCAAAGCTAAACGATGAGGATCGCCTGGATGCCATTTTTAAAAATTCGCTCTGCCTCTGAGGAGTGCACACCGCGGCCTCTCGTCTTGCGTGCCTGCGTATTACGTAATCGCTAGACAATAGTACACTGAGGATTCGTGCGCAATTTGTACGCTCATGCGTACGTGTTCAAGGAATTTGCGTACCTTTTAAAGCTGAACGTTCGTTATTGGTGCGCGAATGTTCAATAAACGCCTCATAATAACGTATAGGTTGTACGCAAATTTAACAAATATATTCTTCAAATATACGAGTCTTATGAAAAGTTCGACAACTGTTCAGCGAATAAAATTTTGAATGATTCGCTTATCTCTAATTGAAATTAATGGGAGGTGCACCGCACAAGCGCGCCCACCACTCCATTCACTTTTATGGGGCTGACGGAAATAGCAGAGCAAGTGCTCAGCTATTTTCACAGCTCTTATAGCAATGAATGGAGGGCTTCCGCAAATGAGCGTTGCAGCCTCTGGGACTTTGTGGGCTCCATTCTAAGCATAGGTATGAGTCCCAGAGGTAGGACCCACACCTTGCCATATGCCCCCAATGTCTGAGATGGGAATAACCTTTTAATGTGTGTCACCAATGCACTTGTGGAATAGAAGGTGCTTACATAGGTCTGCAAAAGCATAGAAATCCAATTTAGGACACCCTTATGACAAAATATAATTGTAATTTTATGAAATTACAAGTATCGTATGGTTCAGCATCTACTATTATGTGAGGGAAAGGGATTTTTATTTTTATTTTTAATTTTAACAATAAGTTAGCATTACATTTCAGTACAACTTCATTGCATTCTGTCAGTATTTATGCCCAATACTTAATATTATAAATGGATTTTTGTTACAGCTAACCATCAATAAACAAATTAGTGCCAGAAGAGCTGCAGACTGAACCATCAGAGAGTTTGATGACTTTAACACAGAACAGGATTGACCTCTCTACATTGTATTGTATTGTATTGTATGCCAGCTCTACAAGCCAACTGAAAATAAAACAACTGCAAATTTCTAAGAATAAAATAATTTACAGTATGTAACATATCAGTTTTAAGGATTTCAAGGGTTAATAACAAATATTAATAACTCACAGATCCCCTGCCTTTCGTGTTTGTCCACTGCTCCAGTCCCCACTACACTCACTGCCTACTCAGTCAGTGGCAGAGGCAGGTCACTTCTGCAGCCAGTGATTAGCTGAGCGAGCTGTCCAAGCCACTTCCTGCATACCAGGAAGTGAAGAGGAGCGGGAACTGGAGCAGCAGCCAAACAGCAGCAGTGGGGAATCATTGAGGTGAGTAATGATTGTTATGTTAACTCATTCCAATCCCATTTTGGAATAATATAATTCCCCCGGAAAGCCAATTTAATATTTATGTTCCAGAAAGTAGAACATTTCATTCAGTTATAGTACTATTCCAAAATCCATGTGCATTGTGCTTTAGCCAAGAAATGACTGAAAAGTTTCTAGTTAAAATTAGAGATCTGTAGAGTTAAACAATCAGTTGATCCCTGGGGACCTTTTCTATCGACCCCACCAGATTGTCCGGACCCAAGGTTGTAATCAAACTTTCCTGATTCCCACCACTGGATTCTAGCTCCATCGCTGCCCCACCAGCCGTGCAGGTCCCGGGTCTCCTCATATCAACAACCTGCTTGGCATAGGCCTTGTGTCTGCAACAGCCAATGACTATCCTTGTTAGTCATGTGTAACATGACCGATTGACACAATGCATGGGTGAGAAGTCACCACTGCGGCCACTGGCTCTTGCATTCACATAACTTGTTGTCAAACAGGATGTTGATGCGAGAGACTCAGGACCTGCAGAGTGGCAGGGATCAGGTAAGTATGATGAGGTCTAGCCATGTCGACAAATGTGTACAAAGGGGTGAACAAACCCTTAAAGCCGTTATCCCATTAACAGCTCTATCCACAGGTTGAATCAACATCCGGACCCTGAGTAATCCCAAGAGAGAGAGGTCCCCACGTCCTCTATCTGTTTGGAGTGGTATTGCACATGCCAATTCACTGCTCCATTTACATCCATGGGACTGATGTAGCAAGCTGAAGAATGGCCTTCACAGGGATGTCATCTGACTGCTCAATTACTAGTCCCCCTTCCACTTGTTCTGAATGACCAGAAATGTGCTCAAATGAGTTGTCACTTCCTTTGCCAACTCCTCTTTGTAGTCATCAGGTGAAGACAGTGAGCAAAAGAGTAAGCTCCTCCCACGAAGAATCCGATAGCTGTGGATTCACTGTGAGGCGTGATGGGAGTTATTTGAGAATTTAAATCTAAAGTTTTTAGACAAACTTTTGTTGTGATTTAGTCGCCATTTTAAGTGAAATTTTTACATACAGCATTAAAACCCTTCAATAGGATATGCCATAAATGTCCAGTAGCTATGGGTCACACATCTGGAACCTGCTCCTATCTCAAGCTTTTGCAGTGTGCGCTTCATTAACTGCTATGGGGACTTCCAAGAATAGCCAAGCACCCTAATTAATCTATTTTCAGAAGTTCCATAGCAGGGAATAATGGTACAGTACATTGCTAGTGGGACCCATTCTTGCACCTGTCAGACATTTATGGCATAAATTTTCAAAATGCAATAAATTTCCAGGTGGGAATGCTCCTTTAATGTAAACTGTAACTGGCGTTCACTGTAAGCGTGATTGACTTAGCTGTAATTGGCACATTTGTAGTCATTTTGCTTGAATGTGAGGTTAGTCGCCTCAGTTTATTTGTTGTACTCAAAATAAACATGTCAAGAAGGAGAATTTAGCATTTTTTTTCCACGCAATGCAGAGTTTGCCCTGAAATGCGTCTTTCGCTGGCTAGTTATCCCATGTTGTTCCTCTGTTAAGAATTAGTTTAAGACAACATTTTTGGTTTGTTCTCCAAGTTGCTGTAGAAAGTTTTATTTTTAGAAAACGCCTCCTTGGTTTTGCATAAGAATAACTGTTACTTTCATTATTTATATATGCAAGCCACGAAAGTCAGCAGTTCTGGAACACACATGGTTTGCATTCCATGCCACATTACAAAGCGTAAGCTAATCTGATCCATATTAAATCCCACTTAGGAAAGTGTCAGTGGTCAGATCTACCTCGAGTAATGAATACTAAGTGCTCATTAGGACATGAATGCATTATGCTGGAAGACTGCGGGCTAGCATTTCTCTAACTTCATTTACTCTGTACAGAAAGGCAAATAGCTGACCCCTTAATACAATTAAAATTTACTTCTATGATAAACCAGACACCTAAGGCCCCTTTACACATCCCGAACATTGGAAAGATTATTGCTAACAAGCATTCGTACGGTGTAAAGGTGCCACCGATTACTCAATAAACAAGTGAAACACTCATTAATCAGGTACAGTAATAGATTGTTGGTGTGGACACCTAAATCATCATTTGCCATTGCTTGTCCCCATACAGAATAGTCTGCCGACAGCAGAGTACTGTTTAGATGCAGTATCTGTTGTTGGCAAACAATGATTCTGTATGGGAACAAGCGATTTTATTAGCAATCACTCGTCCCCATACCGTAAAGGGGATCGCTGCAGGTAAATAGAGCTTTCTGCACACTGACGAGCAGTCGATGCTCAGGAAGGAGCGCTTCCTTCCCAGCAATCGTCTGCTCTATTTATGCATTGATGCAGTTAGTGTCCATACATGAATACACTGGGACAATGAGATTAACATCTCCAAATATTTATAGTGCTAGACTGAGTCACTCCAGGTCATTGTCTTCATGGTTGGAAGCTTGCCCTCCTCCATTTTCTCCTCTTCAGGTTCTGCTATCAATGGCTCGCAACAATTGTGGCAATTATGTCCAGGTTCCATGCCCAGTGTACACTGATCCTCAATTCTTGGATCAGCCCGTGTAACTACCGTAGTGGCAGACCATGCAGATGGGGCCCAGTTGGGATCATCCCCTCTTCTACTGGGGGTGAAAACTTGGCCAGGACTCTACCCTCTAAAGGAACAACTTTTAGCAAATGAAGCAGTGGAAAAAATGGCCCAAGGGTCATTGAAGGGTTTTAGGCAGAAACCCTAGTGTGGGGGCCTGGTTTGATCCTTGCTATGGGGCCCTTCGCTATGTATGCCACTGAGCCTGTGTAAGGCTTTTTTAAAACACAGTGTGACTTGTTTTATTGATCGACACTCTGACTACTGGACCTGGACTATTAATGTCTGAGTCTATTTTAATTAGACATCAAAAGTCATCACATATTAATAATCTCAATAATACAAGCCTGCTGTAAAGAGTGGCACACAGAGCTAAAGCAACACTTTTAGATAATTTTCACCTTGTGGATCAGCATGCTTATCCACGGATTTTCAGCACAGAATTAGCAGCAAAAATTAACAGTGAATAGTAAAAAATCTGCAGCTTGGTTGAGCATGCAAGTGTTCTGAAAGAGGAGACACAAGGAAGCTGCAACACCTTTATCTCCCTGGAGAATAAAAGGATCAAACATGTTGAAATTGAACAGCCTGGTCCTACCAACATATGCTATTGGGAGGGGAAATTGGGGCACCCCCACACATGAGATGGTCTGCCATTCCTAAATTTGGCAAACATTAATCTAAAATCTATGGCTAGATTTAGCCTGAGCTGCTCTTCCAATTAGCTACTTCAAGAATCTCACCTTAAAGGGGTTGTCTCACGAAAAATATTCTACAGTTTTCAAACCAGTACTTGGATCTGAATACTTTTGTAATTGCATGTCATTAAAAATTTTGTACAGCTACTGAGTTATTCAATAAAATGTATCTGTATAGGACCACTTAATTTCTTATTTCTTTGACCTGGTCACTGAGAAGGCCGCACATGCTCAGTTTCAACTTTTAACTGCCTCCTGAGCTGTGATAGTCAGAGCATGGACACGCCCCCTGAGCTGCAGCAGAAAAGACACTCCCCGAGCTGTCAGCTTGATATGAATCTAGCAGAGCAATAAATGGGGAGATCTCTGGATCCATGTGAGGTACAGGGCTGGTTCTAGCTTTGTTAAAAAGAGGTTGTCATGTACTATATGATGTCTCATTTTCATTTTTTACATTATTCGTGGGATAACCCCTTTAAAGCTATGCTGTATCCTCTTTAAACCTCATGTTGTAGGTCAGTATTTTAGACAATTTTCAGTTGTAAGACATAGTCTCATTCATTTGGAACAAGGATGAGATAATCCTCAAATCCCTTACCAAAGAATAAAGAAGCAATCTGTGGAATCAAGCTTGATCCCATATGATTAGTGGCATTTTGGTTGGCTTATATCCCACTTGACCTTTGCTCTCCAAAGGTTAAATATGTCTAAAGGTGACATTCACCCTATACGGCATGGATACAGAAAATGTCAACGTCAGTCAGCATGTTTGGATTGCTTGTCGTGATTAAAATGCTTTTTAATTACACAGCAAAATATTTAGATTTCATGTGCGGAGAACAGCTTGTAGTCAACAAGTCAAGCCCATGTAAATAACTTCGCGGAGACGTGTTTAGAATTCCCGATGATATAATGCTAGCTTCTACATACAGTACGTGAGACACTGAGAGAAATATTAGTCTTGATTTTGTAATATTTTAAGTAGCAGTGATCAAACATTTCACAGCTTGCCATTTGTATAGCGGTGGCATTACTGAACATTACAGGCACTATTACACAGTTTCAACATTTGTCCAGTCATGGACCTTTTCCAGGAAACTAAGCATTTTGACCTTACAGTACTTGTTGAGAGGTCATGGAGAAGAAAAATGAGACTGCAGCTATTGAAACAAACAGCATCAACATCAGGATGTCATTCCTTTTCCGTCTCCAAGTAGATTCATTTCTCCAATTCAAAGCTCCAGTGTTAAGTGTACAGCTCCATTTGTTGAGGCGTTACATCTGGAATCCACAGAACAACCATGCTAATTTTACAGCGTTTCAGCATAGCAAGACTGTATAACTTTTTTTTTGGCAATTCCTTTTGTTAAAAACTTGTTGGCATAGTCTGAAAATGCTCCAATTATATAAAGGACTATAAAGAAAATGAATTCCAACATGTGCGGTAAACGTGTGATGCCAATTCCTCAGTTTTTCTTAGAGATCCAGCCCTTTGTGTGCAGAGACGTGACTAAACTTAGATTTCATAGACACATTTTAATCCCCTCTGGAATAAACTCTTGAAATGACTGAGATGAGGCAACCACATGAAGACACATGTTGGTAGTGCAGATGTCAAGAACTAACCAGGCTTTATGGCAGGATATCCCAGCATTATGCAGCCTGGTCATGTTGTGTTATTAAACTATTTACTACTGTGTTTGGTTGTGCCAATTTTACTAGTGTGGGTCAAAGGAAAATCCATGTCAGGCTTACTAAGGCAATGTAGGATAGATGCTGAGATGTTAAGTTTATGGATACATTGTTTTCTATTATTAATTATATATTTAAAAGCAGCCAGGACTCATGGGGAAAGCATGTGAGTCCTGCTTCCCTGCCAACACTGAGCGATTGACAGCTAAACCCAGGGTCGGACTGGCCCACCACAGTACCAGAGGATTCTCCGCTGGGCCCAAGCTCTGGCAATAACGGGCCCCTAATAAACAGGGCTCTTACGGTCCTGTATACACAGAGGGTGGGCTCTCAGAATCATTTCCTCTGTTGGGCCCAAGGGACTTCAGTGTTCATAGGAATGATGCAGATTTGACTTTGCTTAATCATTAAAAGGGCCTTCAGAGATCATCAAAAACAGATTGGGGAGAGCAGAAACTTATAAATAGTAATAAAAGAATCCTAACTTATCTAACATATCCACCAATGTTCCAGTAGCGCTACTTTGGAGCCCCCAGCTGCTTATTCATTACATTGCTGCAGTGATGACATGCCAACTACACACGTGACTGTTGGAGCCAGTCCCTGGCCTCAGCACTTACTTGCTGTATACCGCTAAGACTCCAGCAGTCACATGTGTAGACGGGTATATCAGTGTTGTAGACATTTGCTGGCTGGGTCTTCCAGAGAATCAGCGATGGAATAGAGGAGGAGGAGGAAGATTTCTTAGGTTATAAGGCATTCTTTTATTATTTTACCCACTTGGCTAATTTTCTAATGATCTCAGAAAAAAAACTTTAACAATGCATTATCTCTAGATATTTTTTTTGTTTACACATCGTAAAACTGCTGAGACCCCGACCAATCCCTGGAATGAGGTTAGAGAAGCGCTCGCATGTCACACTCTCTTCGCCGAAGTGGATGGAATTGAGAAAGACCCATTTATTTTATGTTGAGTCCGTCTCGCTTCCTCTCCTTAATAATGTTTTGAAAATGGATATAGTTGCTGCCAGAGAGTGGCTCCTGCAGCATATATTCACTTCCGTCAAAACTGACTACCCCATCAAAAACTGGGGCCACCTCTCCCCCAAGGCCATCCTCACAACAACTAACCATTCCTCTAGTACACAAACATAATTAATGATGGCACAAGTCTTGTCTGATACACAATAACTTTCTTTTTTACATTTCTATAAAGGATCACCCAGGAAAGGAGCTGGAAGAACAACTACGAGCTGTGTCCAGTGTGGATGAACTAATGACATTGCTCTACCCTGAATCCTGGAAAATGTTCAAGTGTCAATTAAGACAAGGAGGACAGTCCAGCTTTGATAACAGAAGAGATGACAGCCTTAAATTTGCAGCTGCACATTCCAATTACAATGCAGAAATCTGGAAAAGTAAGTTCATTCTGGACACCATAGTGTCAGGAAATATCTGATACATTATATTATATCCAATCAGTAATTCTAGATCAAAATGGAAATAACTTTATTATAGTAAAAGCTATTTTTTAAAGCTGATCAAAAATGTTAACGTAGTCATATTAGTTCATGAGTCAAATCTTTAAAGCTGCATTACCGTCTGGAAGCATGAAATAAGACGCATCAATTAGAAAATGTTGCATGCTGAGATATTTCTCCTTCTTGCCTGTGTTTTAGGATTTAAATTCTCTTCGTTATATTGTCTGGTCTCCATGGAAACTGCTCCTCCCTGCAGGAAATGTAGAGGCTTTGGGAACCACCATGAACTTGGGTCTACTTGCCTCCACCCAGCCATGCACACACCCGACAGTGGAAGGCTCATGAATGTATGTGCGTTCCACTGACTCCTGAGGAGATGTGACAGCATCCTGTCTTCCTTATTAAATAGTAGACTTTATTTCAGCATGTTGGAGCAATATTAGGAAAAAGGACACACTTCAATGAAGGTAGAAGGTCTTTACTGTCACTGATCCATTTCTCAGACGGAAATGCTGCTTTAAAGTTTGCATTAGTATAAGATTAAAGGGAAGGAAGTAGAAAGGACAGATGTGACTTTTCTTTGTTGAATTCACACCTGGTTTTGGCTTCCATAACTATATCAAGAAACCTGAATTTGTAGCTGTATGCTAGATATACCATCAGGTCCCCATATAGGATCCAGTCCTTAGACCACCCCACTGTAAGTAAAGCAGAATGGGCATCTACTGTTGTACCAGGTTACGGTGATTTGCTTGGTTTACATATACTCTTTGAGACTACACAATTTAAAGGGAATCAGTAATCAGTGACCTCCCTATCAAACTATTTGCCTAGACACATAGCTGTATTTCACCTAAAACACTGTTTATCTTTAGTTGATCTGAATCTCCGTTCCTGAGTTCTGATACTTTTCCTTAATATGCAAGTTAGACCTTTGGCACAATTGGGGTATCACCATTGCTCTTGGTGCTCCTTTCTGTGGCCTGCCCCACCCCTTACTACTTTAATTGACAGGACAGGCAGTGGAAAAGCAAGCAAACCACTGTAACCTGGTGCAACAGTAGAAATGCTTATTCTGCTTGACTTACAGTGGGGTGGTCTAAGGACAGGATCCTAGATGGTGACCTAATAGTATATGTAGTATATGGCTACACATTTAGGTTTCTTTATATAGTTATGGAAGCCAAAATCAGGAGTGAATTCAAAAAAGAGAAGTCATTCCTGTCCTTCATACTTTCTACTTTATGATCCACACTTGATTTTGGCATCCAAAACTACTGTTTCTGTACCCTTAATATTAATTTCTGGTGATCTTTTTTTAAGACATGAGAGTACAGTGCTTCAGACATGACATCCAAAACATTATAGCATCCAACATAATGGCAACCATAAAACATTGTGGCATCCAAAATACTGTATCCAATATTATAAGAAATGGAACTTTTCAGTATCAGAAATTTTCTGTAACAAAGTCTGCTGTGTGTGAAGGCACCCTTATAATTTGGAGAGCCACAGATTGGAGACATTGCAATGGACAACTGAAAGAATTTATATGTCATTTTAACCTTGTGACATGGGGTATAAAAGGAAAGTGTTAAATACACAGACAGTAAATGTCACCAGTGGGCTTGCGTCTGGTATCAGACGTTCTGCGCGGCTTTCTAAAGTGACATAATTTGACTTGCTTTTCCCTTGGTTTGGTTGCTGTTTACCACACCCCTTCCCCTCAGCTGTTGCCGCTGTGGTAATTATCTTTCTCCTATTTACCCCTTCCTCTCCCAGTATCCCTTGCGGTTTATACTTTCTGCCTACTTAGTAGTGTGTGGTGTGGATCTCGGCTGAGATCCGGTTGCTGCGATATCTGCTTAAAGATAAGTGACTTTTTCCCTTTTGTGGTTTTCCGTTTGGAGTCTCCTGTTCGTCCTTACTCTTGGAGGAACGGGTTTACTCTTTCTTGTGTCACTAGCTGCAGGGTTTTCTAGGGTGCGTTTATTATTAGGTTCCTGTGTATGAACTTTCCTTCAACCCAGGCTTGTTCATACTGGTAGTCAGTCAGGGCCTAGTTTCAGGGTTCCCTGCAGGAGGTGACTGTTTCCCTGGTTTTGGTCTGTTCCCTTCCCTCGTACGCTCAGTGTGGCTATTCCTTCCACACCAGAGCGTGACATTATAAACCGCCAAAACAAATATTTATGTCATTTTTGTGCTGACATGGATGCTATTGCTGCACTGGCTGAACGGCTGCAGGGACTCAGTTTGGAGGTGGCTGACATCCGCAACCAGATTCAGAGACCACAGGCTGGTGGTTCTGGGGGTGCTGAGTGTCAGGCCTGTTTGGAGCCTAAGTCCCCCTCCCGGATAGATTTTCTGGGGGACGTGATAATTTTGTTCTATTTAGGGAGGCGTGCAAATTGTATTTCAGACTGCGTCCACATTCTTCTGGTAATGAGGAGCAGAAGGTTGGTGTGGTCATCTCGCTGCTTAAAGGGGATGCGCAGTCATGGGCCTTTTCTCTGCTGACCGGATCGCAGTCTCTCCGGTCAGTAGATGAATTTTTCAAGGCTTTAGGGATTATTTATGATGACCCGGATCGTATCTCCCTGGCTGAGACCCAGATACGTGACCTTTGTCAGGGTGAGCGGCCGGTTGAGATTTATTGCTCTGAGTTTCGCAGGTGGGCGACCAATACTGAATGGAACGATCCGGCTTTGCGGAGCCAATTCTGTCAAGGTTTGTCTGAAAGGCTGAAGGACGCTTTGGCCTTTCAGGAAACCCCTGTGTCTTTGGAGGCCGCTATGTCTCTTGCTGTGCGCATGGATAGGCGCCTGAGAGAGCGATCTAGGGGCCCCCGCTCTCAGGACATACTATCAAATAGTGTACTGTTTTCCTATGACACTTTGGGTGAATATTCCCCTAGGTTGATGTCAGGGGATGAATCTATGCAATTAGGGGGAGCCACTCCTGTTTCCACCTGTAAACATCTTGGTAATAAAAAGGGTGTGTGTTTTTTCTGTGGTCAGAAAGGACACTTTATGAATGTATGTCCATGCTTTCAATCTCTAAAAGAGAGAAAAGAAAAGGGGGCGTTGAATTCTCATCTCACTCTTGGTGGGGTGGGTAGGGAGACTGAAAATGTGCATTTGTCTTCATCCTGTAGTACCCGTTTTCTCCTGATTGCCGAGGTGGCGCTAGAGTCAAAGGTTGTGAAAATTGAGGTGTTTATTGACAGGGGGGCAGGGGTGAACTTTATTGATGCTCAGTTTGTCTGTATGCATGGATTGTCGCCGAGTTCTTTGGATAAGAGGATTTCTATGTTTGCCATTGATTCTGCACCTCTATCTCAGAAGTGTTTGTCTCAGATGGTGCATGATATCAAATTAAGAGTGGGTGAATTTCATCAGGAGCTTATTTCATGTTTTGTGTTGGAAGGTCTTCCTGCTCCTGTGGTTCTGGGTTTACCGTGGTTAAGCAAACATAATCCGTCCATTGACTGGCATACTAGACAAATTGTGGATTGGGGCGATTATTGTGTTGACAATTGCCTTAATACATCTTTTTCTGCTTTAACCACTAAGACTCTTCCTTCTTTTATATCGGATTTCTCTGATGTATTTTCTGAAGGTGGATGTCAGGATTTACCCCCTCACTCATACGATTGTCCTATCAATCTTATCCCGGGAGCAAAATTGCCCAAATCTGGGCTGTATAACCTTTCTGGACCTGAGAGAACGGCCATGAAGGAATATATTGCTGAGAGTTTGGCTAAAGGACATATTAGGCCTTCCAAATCTCCTGTGGCAGCAGGGTTCTTTTTTTTAAGAAAAAGGACGGAACCCTTAGGCCATGTCTGGATTTCCATGAACTCAATAGGATTACTGTCCGTGATCCGTACCCCCTTCCTTTGATTCCTGACTTGTTTAACCAAATTGTGGATGCCAAGGTGTTCTCCAAGTTGGACTTAAGGGGGGCATATAATCTGGTCAGGATCAAGGAAGGGGATGAATGGAAGATGGCCTTTAACACTCCTGAGGGCCACTTTGAGAACCTGGTCATGCCTTTTGGGTTGACCAATGCTCCTGCTGTCTTCCAGCATTTTGTTAATGACATTTTTCATCATCTTGGGGGGAGGTTTGTAGTCGTGTATTTGGATGACATACTAATCTATTCTCCAGATATTGTGACACATCAGGATCACGTGAGGCAGGTGTTGCAAATCTTAAGAGATAACAAGTTGTATGCAAAATTAGAGAAATGTGTTTTGCTGTACAAGAGGTGCAATTCTTAGGATACTTGCTTTCATCTTCTGGTTTTCGTATGGATCCAGAGAAAGTCGGTGCTGTTCTGAACTGGGACCGACCTGAAAATCTGAAGGCTCTTATGCGATTTTTGGGGTTCACCAACTATTACTGAAAATTTATTAAGAACTATTCGACAATAGTTAAACCCTTAACTGACATGACTAAGAAAGGGACGGATGTCTCAGTGTGGTCTGATGCAGCGTTGCAAGCCTTCTCCGCTGTGAAGGAGTGATTTTCTTCTGCCCCTATATTGGTGCAGCCAGATGTGTCACAACCTTTAATTGTGGAAGTTGATGCATCCGATGTGGGGGTAGGAGCTGTTTTATCACAGGGCCCGTCACCTGGTAAATGGCGCCCATGTGCTTTTTTTTCGAAAAAACTCTCTGCGGCGGAGAGAAATTATGATGTGGGTAACAAAGAGTTACTGGCCATTAAGTTGGCTTTTGAGGAATGGCGTCATTGGTTGGAAGGGGCGATTCACCCAATCACGGTATTCACTGATCACAAAAATCTGGCTTACCTGGAGTCGGCTAAACGACTTAACCCGAGGCAGGTCAGATGGTCTTTGTTCTTCACCAGATTCAATTTCATTGTCTCATATCGTCCTGGGGTTAAGAATGTGAAGGCGGATGCCTTGTCACGTAGTTTTCCCGGAGGTGGTGATTTTGAAGATCCGAGCCCTATACTGTCTGAAGGAGTGGTGATATCCGCTCTTTACCCTGATCTTGAGGCTAAAGTGTTTGAGGCCCAGGGAGATGCGCCGGAGTCTTGCCCTCCTGGGAAGTTGTTTGTTCCTTCTGATTTGCGTCATAAGGTGTTTGAGGAGCATCATTCTTCGGTGCTTGCGGGACACTCTGGGAGTAAATCCACTGTCGACCTCATCTCTCGTAGATTCTGGTGGCCAGGGCTGCGTAAGTGTGTTGAGGATTATGTGTCAGCCTGTAGTGTCTGTGCACGCGCTAAGGTGACACATACTCGACCTTCTGGACGTCTACTTCCATTACCCATCCCGTCCAGACCATGGACTCACCTATCCATGGACTTCATCACTGATCTGCCTGAGTCGTCTGTTAAGACAGTTATTCTGGTGGTTGTAGATCGTTTTAGTAAAATGGCGCACTTTATTGCATTACCCGGACTCCCCAATGCTAAAACTCATGCACAAGTGTTTGTTGACAACATTGTGAACCTTCATAGCATTCCCACTGACGTGGTCTCTGATTGTGGGACTCAGTTTGTGTCCAGATTCTGGAGGGCGTTCTGTACTCGGCTCGGGGTACAACTGTCTTTTTCCTCTGCCTTTCATCCCCAGACGAATGGACAGACTGAGCGTACCAATCAGAGTCTGGAGACTTACTTGAGATGTTTTGTCTCTGAGAACCAGGAGGAGTGGTCCTCGTTTTTGTCTCTGGCTGAGTTTGCCATAAATAATCGCAGACAGGACTCCACTGGTAAGTCACCATTTTTTGGTGCATATGGCTTTCACCCGCAGTTTGGCACATTTTCTGGTTCTGATACTTCTGGTATTCCTGAGGAAGAACGTTTTTCATCATCATTCTCTTCTATATGGCGAAAAATTCAAAATAACTTGATAAATATGGGTAACAAGTACAAACGTGTGGCTGACAGGAGACGTATGAATGGTCCGGACCTAAGTGTGGGTGATTCTGTGTGGCTGTCTACTAGGAACATTAAGTTGAAAGTTCCTTCTTGGAAGTTGGGTCCAAGATTTATTGGCCCATATAAGATCACGGCCATTATTACTCCTGTAGCATTTCGTCTTGAACTTCCTCAGGCCCTGAAAATCCATAATGTGTTTCACAGATCTTTGTTGAAGAGATATGTTGAACCTCTGGAGCCATCTCCCTTGCCACCTGCGCCTGTCTTGGTGGATGGTAATTTGGAATTCCAGATTGTCAAGATCATTGATTCTCGAGTTCTCCGTGGGACTCTTCAATATCTTGTTCATTGGAAGGGTTATGGTCCTGAGGAGAGGTCATGGGTACCGGCATCTGACGTGAATGCCAGTCGTTTGGTGAAAGCCTTTCACAGGTGTCATCCTGATAAAGTTGGTCCTGGGTGCCCGGTGGTCACCCGTAAAAGGGGGGGTAATGTCACAAGTGGGCTTGCGTCTGGTATCAGACGTTCTGCGCGGCTTTCTAAAGTGACATAATTTGACATGCTTTTCCCTTGGTTTGGTTGCTGTTTACCACACCCCTTCCCCTCATTTGTTGCCACTGTGGTGATTATCTTTCTCCTATTTACCCCTTCCTCTCCCAGTATCCCTTGCGGTTTATACTTTCTTCCTACTTAGTAGTGTGTGGTGTGGATCTAGGCTGAGTGATAAGTGACTTTTTCCCTTTTGTGGTTTTCCGTTTGGAGTCTCCTGTTCGTCCTTACTCTTGGAGGAACGGGTTTACTCTTTCTTGTGTCACTAGCTGCAGGGTTTTCTAGGGTGCATTTATTATTAGGTTCCTGTGTATGAACTTTCCTACAACCCAGGCTTGTTCATACTGGTAGTCAGTCAGGGCCTAGTTTCAGGGTTCCCTGCAGGAGGTGACTGTTTCCCTGGTTTTGGTCTGTTCCCTTCCCTCGTACGCTCGGTGTGGCTATTCCCTCCACACCAGAGCGTGACAGTAAAACAATGTAATCCAAGTACACATAAAATGCTTTGTGTGTCCTGAGGTACATATTTCCCATATACCTTATGTAAACAACTGAAGCTGGCTTTTTCTCCAAAAAATAGCTGTCAAAAATTCAGGTACCCATAATTAAAGGGATTATCCCATGACTAATGTAAAAAATGAAAATAATACATCGTATAGTACTTGACAATCTATTTCTAACAAAGCTAGAACCAACCATGTACCTCACATGGATCCAGAGATCCCCATTCATTGTTCTGCTAGATTTATATCAAGCTGGCAGCTCTTGGGGAGTGTCTTTTCTGCTGCAGTTAAGGGGGCGTGTCTCAGCTCTCTCTATCACAACTCAGGAGGCTGTTGAAGAATGAAACTGAGCATGTGCGGCCATCTCAGTGAGCAGGTCAAAGAAATAAGAAAAAGAACAAACAGCAAGTGGCACTATACAGATACATTTTATTGAATAACTCAGTGACTATGCTAAATTTTTAATTACATGCAATTACAAAAGAATTCAGATCCAGGTGCTGGTTTGAAATCTGTAGAATATTATTCATGGGACAACACCTTTAACAAGCCACATACATCAACCTTAGGAGCCTGAATAGTATTTTCATCATGCTGATATTAGAGATGAGAGAATTTATGAAAAATTCTTTCTGGTACTATTAGTCCGAATTGTCCATGTGATTCCATTTGGGTACAAATCAATTCTGCACAAATCAAAAGTGCTTTAAATGCCTCTCTACCATCTCTCTTTCTCTCTACCCAGAAAAATTGTCCTGAATCGAATCTCAAGAAATTCTGATTCTAACAATTTTTTGCAAAATTTGGGTCAAATTTTGATTCTTAAGAATCGATTCGCTCATCTCTTGCTGATATATTTTAGATAGAACATCTTATGGATGTTGTAATTTAAAGGAGTCTGCCATCATGATACATTCCCTTTAATTAACAACAGAAATGTCTTTTTGGCTCAAGGCTTGTCGTAAAATCATATTCTGTCAGCTGGTGTGACAATCTTTTCTATTACAAATCATAAATGAACTATTTTGCTTATGATGCTTATTCCCACGGTATATCTGAGAAATTGTAACATTCCGTACAGTTGTACACGCTTTTTATGTGCATACTTTCCCGTTCTCTTTAGCAACCAGGGGATTAGCATGAGCTCAGACCACATACAAGCTTTACATGAAAGACTTAATGCAATCAATTCACCTTAAATCACTTTAAGTGTTTTATGTCACACAGAAAACATACATACCTCAAGAACTTTGGGGCTCACCTAATATAGGCGTATTTCTGGTGAGGATTGCAGAGCAATGGTTATGTCTAAAACGTTAGGTCTAAAAAAGTGGGCGTGGCGTGGGAGGGTAAGGTGACGGGCCAGGAGGCCTGTGTCATACATCATTTTCTACACCTGGTTTAGGCGTAGAAATTGGTGTATATGTAAGACAGCTAGGAAGCTGGCTTACATTCAGAATCGTTTCAGAATATGCCGAAGTTATGTAAAGGCCGGTGCCTCTATTTAACTTCAGTGATCCACTGCCAACTCAGGGGCTTTATTAAGACTACAATGCTGCTCTTAATAAATTATCCCTTTCTCTATAATTCACATTCATAAAATAATATATGAGTCTATTTTGTACATTGTCAGATATTGTGATTAACACACATAGGCATATGAGTACTGGGAGTCAAAACCGACTTCTCAGCAGTATAGTGTAGTAGTATATGTAGTATATTAACATATCAGCATAGAGGAGATTTATCAAAATGGCTGTAAAGGAAAGCAACTTGTCCCTCATAGCAACCAATCAGATTCTACCATTTTTCAATAGAGGTGGAATCTGATTTGTTGTCATGGGTAGTTTGATAAATCTTCCCCATAGTTTATAAGACTGGAAAAAACATCTGGCCATCCATTTCAGCCTGTTATCCTGCAGTTTTGATCCAGATTAAGGGAAAAAAAAACATGTATGTGGAAGCCTCAACTTCCTTTTCTTCAACTTAGTGGAAAAAATTTTGTTACCAACTTTATTAGGCAATCAGAATAACTCCCCGGATCAACGACCCATCTCTAGTAACTATAACCTGTAATATTATTACCCTCCAGAAATACATCCAGGCCCCTCTTAAACTCTTTTAGTGAACTTACCATCACCACCTCCTCAGGCAGAGAGTTCCATAGTCTCACTGCTCTTACCGTAAAGAATCCTCTTCTATGTTTGTGTACAAACCTTCTTTCCTCCAGAGGCAGAGGATGTCCCCTCGTCACAGTCACAGTCCTGGGGATAAATAGATCATGGGAGAGATCTCTGTACTGACCCCTGATATATTTATGCATAATTATTAGATCGCCCCTTAATCGTCTTTTTTCTAACGTGAATAACCCCAATTTGTGTATTTTATACATTTTACATTACTGTGTTTTTAAAGGAAATCAATCATGGGACGTAATCTTTACACTATGAAAATATTCTACTAGCCCCATGTAAATAGGGGATGTGCTGCCAACAAAACGTAAAGTATATACATGGTGAACGACTGTAGTAATGATTATTCCACTCCCATACAGTTTTGATCACCCATTGAAAGGCGGTTTAACCCCTTCCCGACCAGCGCCGTACATGTACGGCGCTGCGGGAAGTGACTTCCCGACCAGCGCCGTAGTGCTACGGCGCGCTGATCGGGCGGGTGCAGGAGCTGCGCCCGCCCGATTAGCGGCGGGGGTCCGGCTGTGCCCAGTAGCCGGACCCCTGATGTATGCACCAGCATCGGTGAAAACACCGATGCCGGTGCATTAACCCTTCATGTGCCGCGGTCAGCGCTGACCGCGGCACATGCGGTGGGAAGGGGTTGCCATCGGGTCCCCGCGCTGCTGTGACGGGGACCCGATGGCTGAGATAGCAGCCGGATGCCTTCCTTAGGCATCCGGCTGCTATCTACGGAAGCCTGTGAGATCCAGCCCCCTGGATCTCACAGGCAGTGTGCTGGAAGTGTATTACATTGAGTAATACACTTCCAGCCAATGCATTACAATACAGAAGTATTGTAATGCATTGTAAGGGGATCAGACCCCCAAAAGTGAAAAAAAAGTGTAAAATAAGAAAGTTAAAAAAAGTGAAAAAAATAAAGTTTTACAAAAAAAAAGTTTCAAGTTCCCCCCCCCAAAAAAAACGTCATTTTTACAAAATAATATAAAAAAAATTGTAAAAAATAGTGAAAAAAAAAAAATAGACATATTAGGTATCGCCGCGTCCGTATCGACCGGCTCTATAAAAATAGCACATGATCCACCCCGTCAGGTGCACGCAGTAAAAAAAAAAAAAAAAAAAAACTGTGCCAAAACAGACATTTTTGGGTCACCTTGCCTTACAAAAAGTGTAATAGCAGGTGATCAAAAAAGCGTATGTACCCCAAAATGGTACCAATCAAACCGTCATCTTGTCCCGCAAAAAATGAGACCCTACCTAAGACAATCGCCTGAAAAATAAAAAAAATATGGCTCTCAGAAAATGGCAACACAAAAAGTATTTTATTTTGTTAAAAAAATAAATCTAATGTGTAAAACTATCCAAAAATAAAAAAGTTAGACATATTGGGTATCGCCACGTCCGTAACAATCTGCTCTATAAAAATATTGCATGAGATGGCCCCCCAGGCGAATGCTGTAAAAAAAATTTTTAAAAACTAAGCCAAAACAGACATTTTTTTCCTTTTTGTCTCACAAAAAGTGTAATAGCAGGCGATCAAAAAGGCGTATTTACCCCAAAATGGTACCAATCAAACCGTTATCTTGTCCTGCAAAAACGATACCCTACCTGAGACAATCGCCTGAAAACTGAAAAAAATATGGCTCTTTGAAAAGGGCAACACAAAATAAAGATTTTATTCTGTTCAAAAAATAAATCTAATGTGTAAAACTATCCAAAAATAAAAAAAGTTAGACATATTGGGTATCATCGTGTCCGTAACAACCTGCTCTATAAAAATATTACATGAGATGGCCCCCCGGGTGAATGCTGCAAAAAAAAAAAAAAAAAAACTATGCCAAAACAACCATTTTTTTCCCTCTTGCCTCACAAAAAGTGTAATAGCAGGCGATCAAAAAGGTGTATTTACCCCAAAATTGTACCAATCAAACCGTCATCTTGTCCTGCAAAAACGGTACCCTACCTGAGACAATCGCCTGAAAACTGAAAAAAATATGGCTCTTTGAAAATGGCAACACAAAAAAAGATTTTATTCTGTTCTAAAATGCATCTAATGTGTAAAACTTTCCAAAAATAAAAAAGTTAGACATATTGGGTATCGTCGCGTCCGTAACAACCTGCTCTATAAAAATATTTCATGAGATAGCCCCCCAGGTGAATGTTGTAAAAAAAATTTAAAAAAAAACCATGCCAAAACTGCTATTTTTTTCACCTTGACTCACAAAAACTGTAATACAAAGCGATCCAAAAGTCTTATGTACCACAAAATGGTACCAATCAAACCGTCATCTCGTCCCGCAAAAAATGAGCCCCCACATAAGACAATAACTCAAAAAGTTAAAAATTAACGGCATCCGCAAACCAATCCATCAAAATCTGTTCTGCAAAATCCATATGGCGCTCCTTCTGTTTTGAGTCCTGCCATGTGCCCCCACAGCAGTTTGCCACCACATATGGGGTGTTGCCGTATTCAGGAGAAAATGGGTAACAAATTATGGGGTGCTTTTCTCCTGTTACCCCTTGTGAAAATGAAAAATTTGGGGCTAAAGCAACATTTTATTGGAAGAAATGAAACTTTTCATTTTCACAGCCTGGTGTTTCCAAATTCCGTAAAACGCTTAGGGGGTCAAAGTGGCCAGAACCCCCCTTAATATATTCTTTGAAGGGTGTAGTTTCCAAAATGGGGTCACTTTTTCAGGGTTTCCACTGAAGGGGTACGTCAGGGTCTCTCAATTACAAAATGGTGCCTAAAAACTATTCTAGCAAAATCTGCCTCCAAAATCCGTATGGCGCTGCTTTCCTTCTGACCACTGCCACAAACCCATAGAGACGTTTACCACTACATATGTGGTATTTCTGTAAACTGCAGAATCAGAGTAATGAGTATTGAGGTTTAGTTTGCTGTTAACCCTTGCTGTATTGCAAGAAAAAAAATATTAACATGAATAATCTACCAAAAAAGTGAAATTTTGAAATTTCACCTCCATTTTCCTTTAATTCTTGTGGAACACCTGAAGGGTTAACAAAGTTTGTAACAGCAGTTTTTTATAACTTGAGGGGTGTAGTTTCTAAAATGGGGTCATTTATGGGGGGTTTCATTATGTAAGCCCCTCAAAATCACTTTATATCTGAATTGGTGTTTAAAAAAATGGTTTTGGAAAATTTGGTGAAAATTTGAAAAATGGCTTCTAAACTTCTAAGCCCTCTAACGTCCTAAAAAAGTAAAATTACATTTACAAAATGATGCCAACATAAAGTAGACATAAGGGGAATGTAAAATAATAACTATTTTTGGAGGTATTACTGTGTATTTTGAAAGTAGAGAAATTGAAATTTGGAAATTTGGAAATTTTTCCAAATTTTTGGTAAATTTGGGATTTTTTCATAAATAAGGGTGAAATATATTGACTCAAATTTATGACTGTCATGAAGTACGATGTGTC
This sequence comes from Rhinella marina, assembly GCA_900303285.1. Classification (NCBI taxonomy): domain Eukaryota; kingdom Metazoa; phylum Chordata; class Amphibia; order Anura; family Bufonidae; genus Rhinella; species Rhinella marina. The sequence continues at coordinate 56,312 of ONZH01013965.1, read as the reverse complement.
ACAAGAAAACAATCTCAGAATGGCCTAGATAAGTAAAAGCGTTCCAAAGTTATTACCACATAAAGTGACACATGTCAGATTTGCAAAAAATGGCCCGGTCAGGAAGGTGAAAACAGGCCCGGGGTTGAAGGGGTTAAGCAAGCAAACTTGTGGTATTGTCAATCTGCACTGTGGCCATACATTCAGCCTGCTAAAAGTAAAATTGCCTTAAAGTCACCAGATCACCTCTATTAAACCAGTCAAAACAAGCCAGTTAAAATAATACCTTTGTACTCACTGTTGGTGCCATGGTTGTTGATAAAATCGTACTTTTATTCCTTTGCTAGCAGGCAATTTTGAGCACCAGAAGGTGGGCTTTTTCAGTATGAGCACCGCTATGCAACACCTACTGACGTCTAAACACCTCCCCTTTATTGACTGTGCTAGAGTATGACTTCAGCTTGTTTTTTGTGTTTTTGTCTTTTTCTTCCCCACCTTCCAAGACAATAACATTTTTACTTTTCTATTCACCTAGTCATTTGAGGGTATATTTTCTGTGGGACAAATTGTATTTTTAAAGGCACCATTAAATTCATTATATCTTGTATTGAAAAAAAAAACAGGGAAAAAATATGTCATGCAAAATTTCTGCCGTGGTTTACGTGGTTTTGTTTTTATGGGGTTCACTATATGCCAAAGTTGACATAAAGAGTTTTTTGTATGGGTCTGTACAGTTATGGGAATATCATCTGTATATAACTTTAATTATGCTTTACTGCTTAAAAAGTAAAAACCTACAGGAAGAAGAAACCTACAGGTTGTGCCTGATATTGCAGATCAGCGCCATTGAACAGAATGGAGCTGAGCTGCAACCTGTGGACACGTGTGATGCTGTTTTTGGAAGCAAGCAGAAATGATTTCCTCCTAAAATTCCTTTATTAAAAATAATTTGACCATTTTCAAAATCTCTGCTTGCTGTTTCTGAATGGAAACTTTAACATACTGCAGGAAAACCGCTTTTAATTACACATTGGGAAACTGTCTCTAGAACTCTTATAAAATGCCTAATAAATGGTTGCAATGTACCTCAGTATATTGCCCTCTTCATGGTAGATAGGTGCCAAAGACTTCTTTGGGCTTTTTCAGGCGTCAGATTTTGTGCTTGGATTTCCGGACAGAATCCACACCGAAATCCACACAAACTCTGCACCAAAACAACCTCCCATTGTATTCGATGCAAATCCACCTTGGCAACCATTCAGGCACTGATGACTTCCGTGCAAATTTCCAAACCACATCAAGAAGAGACATGTCTTGTCTTGGTGTGGTTTCCAGTGGCTGGTGTCTGCATATTGATTAGCCCCATAGAACGGGACTAAAGTCACAGGTGGATCCGTGACATGCAAAATGCAAAACCACATCAGAAAACCAAAGGTCAGAGTAAAATTTCCAGTAGAAGAATCCAGAGTGTAGGCATAACCTTTAGTCAAGGATCCTCTGAAAAGTGACTTCTGGTCCCACTCAATTGTTGAGCAAAGAGGGACATATATGGCAGGTATTTTCCAGCTGAAGTATTAATATTACAAGTGATTATTTACATTTCCTCTGTCTTAGGTATTGAAACTGAATGGAGGAAGACTCAGTGCACACCACGAGAAGTATGTGTAGACGTAGGAAAAGAATTTGGAGCATCAACAAACACCTTCTTTAAACCGCCCTGTGTGTCCTTATACAGATGCGGAGGCTGCTGCAACAGTGAGGGGTTGCAATGCATGAACACCAGCTCTACCTACGTCAGCAAGACAGTAAGTCATAAAAGTTATAATCACACTCAGATTGTGACCATAAACTACAATGGAAAATAAATGAGAATATGTAGAATGCACTTAAATCATCAATGTAGTTCTGCTGAAAAGACTCCAAAATCCTCTTTGGTTATTGAGGATATTGCTGTCACATCACTTGTGTCCCTTTGATCCCAAAGCTCAGTTGTTATAAAGCCACAGCAGATCTTGTACTAGAAGAGAGAAGCATTCAGTGAACCTCAGATTTGGCAGTGATTTGTGGACTTATGGAGATCAAAAGAGGAGGAAATCTATTCTGCCTGTTTACCAGTCTAATAAGAGCACTAGAGGCTAAATCTCATACATGTCAAGGAAAACTGTGTCATGGTGACCATGTTCAACCAGTCAGAGGGTCGAAGTAATAGTTTTATTTTTCTGTTCAAGTATTAAAATCCACTGCTTACTATGGGAAAAAAAGTAAAAAATGTAGACTATTACCAAAGGCGTATGAAACATTTTTTGAATAAGGATCTAACATTGTGCGGGGTTTATTTTATTACTGTATTTTTTTATGACAACATTACTACATTATCTTCTTTTTTCTAAGATTTATTTTCTAATATGAGCTCAACTGTCGTCTATTCTACAGCCAAAACAAACCAACTCATTGAGAAGACCAATCCCAGATTTTCTGTTTCACCATGTATTGTGCACTCTGACCATCATCTTTGAGAGGACCACCCCCTATAGGACCATTTTACAATGCGGTTTTGGGTGGTTGAGTTTTCACTGGTACAGAGAACAAAAAGAATGCTAGGTTTTATATGGTCACTTTGCAGAGGGTTCACCAGCATTTATTGGACCCATTTTGTTTGGGTACATATCTACCTCTCTCCAAAAGGTCCATAATATTTTGGAAAGAAGAGGGAATCTGCCATACCAATTATACACAGTGCTCTGCTATTCTTGAATGGGAATATGGGAGCATTTTTAATTTTTGGCATGGTGATCCTTCTTTATATACGTATATCGGTCTCTCGTATACATAATCAAACTCAATTCTGTCACCTTACTTTGCCGTAAAGACTGTATCTTTTACCAAATAGTATCCATAAAAGTACTTCAAGTTTGTAACCTACCCAACATAAAAATCCATATCTCTTATTAAGAATGGACTATGGTCTTGATATTTAGCATTATTTTGTAAATTTTAGATATGATACCATAGACCATAGAACCGTTTCTACATCCTACGCTTTTGTAGCTACCAAATTAGGTTGAATATCAGTGAATCTGTGAAAAGTTGCTTTCCTGGCATTTTCTATTTTAAAGATGTATTTAAGGGAAGAAGACAATAGGGTCGGCACAATGGCTCAGTGCTTGACACCATGGCCCTGCAATGATGGGTTACTGTATGTAATGTGACCAAGCACAACATCAAGGTGTTCTTCTTGTTTTTGTGTGGGATTTTTCCAGGTTCTCCTGTTTCCTCTAACACGTCACTAATTGACTCACTATGAAATTGACCCAAGAGTATGTCTGAAATTGGGGACTTGATTATTTGCCTCACTGGGCACAGGAACTGGTGATAATGGTGTCAATCTATGTACAATGCTGAGAATACACCAATGATTTATAGGTAACAGAAATAATAGGGGGTAAAATAGGGATCTGTATTAAAGCGTTTCAGCTTAGTCTAAAGACTAAAGATTAGATGTGTGATGTCTGAATCTGCCTATTTTGGTTAAATTGGCAGGCCATATAATGCATGGGGGGGAGCTCCTGGCTTTCCCTAATCCTATTAGGTGCTAAGATAGGGATCTGTATCACTGGGCGGGGCAAAGCTCTGTTGACTTAAATGGAGCTTAGCCCCGCCCAGGCCAGTGATACTAGTCGTGACGTCACTGGCCTGCGGTAAACACAGAGAAGGCCGCGGCGCTCCTGCAGCGCCGCTGCCTTCTCAAACAGCTGATCGGCGGGGGTCCCGGGTGTCGGACCTGCGCCGATCAGAGGCTGATGATCTATCCAGAGGATAGATCATCAGTTTTATAGAACTGCAAAACCTCTTTAAAGTATTTCAGCCTCCATGTGTAAAGCCGGCCGAACACATTAAATGTACGTCAGCCAAACTTGCCAATTTTGGCAAGGATCAACTAATTTCCAAAACATGCATGCATGGCTGACCTGTGTTTGGGGGGATTGAAAGCAATAGCTGTTAGCTGAATTCAATTCTGTTCACTCAATAGTTATCTCATGTGTATGGCCAGCCTTAGGAAGCGTTCCTTCCTGACAGTTGCCTGCAGTGATCACCTCTACGGTATGAGGACAAGCATGGCTGCTGTGCTCATCCTAGTACACATTCATTGTTTCTAGGCAGTAGATCACTATTCACATAGCACAATCTACTGCCCAGAAACAATGACTGAAGTATACGCACCAACAATTATTTCAACTTTACATGAGACGATTATCTGGAACGTGCGTTCCAGATAATCGGCCCGAACATCGGGCTATGTAAACCTTCTTTTAGCTTCTGTTATTACCTGCTGGATCCTATTGGCATATAAACATCCCTCTAGGTTTCAGGTAGCACAGCTCCTGGACCCTAATGTTTCTAATGGACCCTAACAATAGTGGGATCAGAGCCTTCTATGCTTTAAGTAATGCTAAGTAATAGAAAAGCTTCAGTCATCTTTATGAATTGACTAAATTCTTATATAATATAAGTAAAATGTAAGTAAAATATTAAATATATATTTCTCTTCGTATAATTAATTCGGCTTTTGCTGGAAGTGAAACAGCAAGTGGTGACCAAATTAATGTGGTATGTTAATCCAAGTGCCTCTAATCTGTGTGCACAAACTCCTTTCTCATAGCCGGTTCCTCCTTAACATTCCATTGTTTGGAAAACCCTTTCATTACACACAATTTATTGTGTAAAGTGCAGTAGCATTTGACCTCTAGATTAGTATTTTTTGTTTTTTGATTATGGTATTAATTCTTTTTAAAGCTGGATCTAAATATTACAATGTGTAAGAGGTTTTATATGAGCCTTTAACTCTACATTATAATGAATTTTATCCATTTATGTTAACATGAAACAATAATCATCACATAAGACAATCTATGATTGCATAAAACATTGAAAAATGTATTGATCTGTACACTTTAGGGCAGATTTACTATCTTCAATATTTAGATGTAAGCTGGCCGTACATATTACATGTATTTTGGCCAAACTAACCAATTTCAGTGGACCAGCCAACCATGTAATGAGTATGGGAGTCTCCTTAATGGCAGATGTTTGAGGAGATAAGGATCAGTCAAGTTACATTTCAAATGCCTGATCCTTTTATTCTTTGAGGGATAAGCAGCCACCATAGGTGTCTGGCAGCAGCTTTTTTTCCCTTCTTCCTACTAAGAATACATGCTTGCTTGGCCAAGGTGAGCAGGTGTGTATATGAGGGGATCGAGATTGATATAAGTCAGCAGTAGACTAGGAAGTCTAAATATATGCCAAATTTATCACAGTGGTTAATGCTGGATGAAAGAAAAAGTCCCTCTTTAGACCCTTTTGACTAACTTTACACTATATATTGTTGGCACACTTTGGCACATCCTAAGCCATGCTCAGTTTCCCTTTATCACTACTCCTCTTCCCTTTGTTAAATGAGGTACACAAAGTCTCCAAAACACATAATAAATTTATGTTTTGTGGCAACTAAATTTAAAGGCAGCTTGGCAAATGGACGTCCTTTCACCAGGGTGCACAGCCACTAACATGGAGCAGCTCTTGCTGTAAATACTGATCATAGGGGTTTACAAAGCTAAAATGACGGCAATCAGCTGATCACTGGCTTCAGTCTTAAATGGGGTTATATTCAGGAAATCACCCCTTAAAGGGGTTTTCCGAGTTATATATATTGATGACCTATCCTCAGGATAGGTCATCAATATCAGATCGGCGGAGGTCCGACACCCGGCACCCCCACCAATCAGCTGTTTGAAGAGAAGGCGCGTGCTGTATCAGCGCTGCCTCCTCTTCACTGTTTACATGCTGGCCGTAACGGGGGTAGTGGTGAGTAGGTGTAATTACATCTCACGGCCCCATTCATTTCTATGGGAAGAATCGCTTCCATAGACTTGGATAGGTCATCAATATATATAACTCGGAAAACCCCTTTAATACTTTGAGGGTTTTCCGGGACCAAAGTATTGATGACCTATCCTTAAGATAGGTTTTCAAAATCAGATCAGTGGGGGTCCATCTCCTGACAACCCTGCCAATCAGCTTTTTGATTGAACCAAGCACCAAAATGACACAGCTCTGTCCAACTATCCTACGAATAAGTCATCCATACAAGTCTCTAGAATCCCTTTAAGGAATTTAACATAGCAACAATCTTTAATGAAAAGATAGGGCACAGAATGCAATAAATACATTTGTGTCTTGGCTTTGTGCAGTAAGGACATAACAATGATGGATAAGAAACATCTGATCTCCTTGATTAACCTCTTCTATTCGACAGAATAGGCAGAATATCCTTACCCTGTTCTCTCCCAGGACTTTACTTGAATTATTGTCTAGGACCACAACAAAAACTTCTGTAGATTCTGTGGTCGTTGAAATCAGCAGAGATGTTATTTGACTGAAAGGTACAAAGAGGAAGATGTCATAGAAGGGAGCATCAGGCAGTATAATGGCTGCTATCATGTTACATAGCATGAGTCCTCTTATACAAGTTATTTTATTAATGAAATAAAATTAAATTTAAATTTGATTTGCTCAGTCATGAGCAGTGGATAAAATCCAGTTTTGGAAATCCAAAAAGCTAAATACTTCATTACAAAGGTGACATCTGAGGGGAAAAATACTTTTAATTAAATGTTAGATTTAGCATTGAACCCCTTCAGCATCAGTAGTATTATATATTTAATGTATACCACTGTATTCTTATATGGAAAAAAATATCTTCAATAGGATCTATAACATTATAAAACCTGGATCAATCTGCAAGCACTGGAAAAACACTAATGACTCCAAGTTCTACTCTTTGTTGATTTATCTCTTTATTTTATTGGCTGTATTTTACTTGCTGGCTGGAAAGGTTTGCGTACAGATCAGAAAGTTTTAAGCAGACCTCTTTTACAGAGAAAATATATAGCAAAGTCAGAAAGTCGGACATAATTAGTTTTTAAAGCCTTTGTAGGGTCGCAATATTTCTATAGAGAAATTCCAAATCAATTGTAAAGAATGAAGGTACAGTATATGTGTTATTTACAAGTATTTTCCATATTACTTTTAGGAAGTTGTGTGTAAAAGAGAAAAAGAAATAGAAAGGACAGTTTCTATACTCTTTAGTTAATTCTACATCCTGCTTCTCATCAATCCAATGTCTACTCTCAACATCTTCATCTTTTAAATGTCTTGCCCTGGTCTTTCTCTCCTTAAAACCTCTTAGTGGCTACCGGATAAACACTTTATCACTTATAAGGCCATTCTTTTATCTTCAAAGCTCTTTGTGTAGCTACTCCCCCTGGAAACTCAGTCTTAATCTTCCTATTGAAAGGTAGACATCTCCCCCACTCAACAAATAAGTGCTTGCTTTCCACACCTCTGACACCCGCAGCAAGCCCAGGTCCTTCTTATTACTGTGCCATGATCCTAGAATTCTACCATACTTCAAGAAATATCCCAATATTATATAAGATGATATCAACCTTAAAGTGCAGGAATGTGCCTTTGATTGTAGTGCATGCATGGGTCGTGATGAAGATAAGGAGTCCCTATATAGGTCACCTTCTTTATGTTCCTGGATGCATGAAGTATGTGAGGAAAGCACAAGTGATGAACATGAATGCAAGGGAGGAACTCTAGAATCCGATAAAAGAGTGTGAAGACTTTATTGTGCATCTTTAAAACCAAACAAGGGACATCATTGATGGCATAAGTAAGGGTCACTATTGTCAGAACAGGAATATTTAGGTGTTCAAGTGACCATGATGTTCCCTGTTCAGTTTTAGGCTACTTTCACACTAGCATTTTAAAATTCCGGTATTGAGTTCCGTCATAGGGGCTCAATACCGGAATAAAACGCTTCAGTTTTGTCCCCATTCATTGTCAATGGGGACAAAACTGAGCTGAAGACAACGGAATGCTCCTGAAAGCATTCCGTTCCGCCTTCAGACCGGAGAACAAACCGCAGCATGCTGCGGTTTGCTCTCCGGTCCAGGGATCCGCACCAAGACGGATCCGGAATGACCCCCAATGCAAGTCAATGGGGACGGATCCGTTTGGTGTGGACACACCAGTAATCCGGATCTGTCCTCCATTGATTTGCAATGGGGGATCATTCCGGATCCAGCTACAGAGCTAGACACATACATAAATACATACATACAGACATACACACATACATACTCACATACTCCAGGGACGCCGGCAGCATGTCTTCACGCGCCTCCTGCGCGCAGCTATGACGTTTCCCCACTGCGCCCAGCAGAGGGAGCTGTGGGGAATCGTCATCACTGCGCGCAGGAGGCGCGTGAAGACGCTCTGCCGGCGTCCCTGGAGTATGTGAGTATGTATGTGTGTATGTATGTATGTCTGTATGTGTGTATGTCTGTGTCTTGTTCCATGTTAACATGTGTGGGGCCGGAGCGCTGCTCCGGCTCCACACATGTATCAGCGTTAGCACGGATCCGTTGGCACCCTTTAGGTGCCGGATCCGTGCTAACGCTAGTGTGAAAGAGGCCTAAAAAACACACACGTCTTCATGCTTTATTATCGGATGCTGGAGTTCCTCATGGGCCATGATTGTAATGATGGTATTGAAAGAATAGTCAGCTTTCACAGCAGGTGGTTGGTTTGTACATTATGAAGTAGTTATTTCTCTTTGTTCAGAAGGAAAGCATACAGTAAGCAATGTCAATGTCAAAGTTTCAAAGAAAAACCATCATACTCAGTTATGACTCACACTATTCATTTCCATCTGTTATCATTATTATCTGCAATTGGGCAGCATAATATTGCACCCGTTCTGGTTTTAGAATAAGAGGCCATAAAGTTACTGATCCTGATCCCAGTTCATTTTTTCACACAGCATCGCAAATTGGCATTGTCTACATTGTCTACTCAGTATTGTACTAGTTTGTCCTTATAGCCACTCTCAATAATATCAAAGACAAATCCATACCTCAACGGAGCACACTGCTGGTCCCTGAGTACAATATGTATAATAGAGTCAGTTCCGAAAATTATGTATGTTTTTCACCCTATATCTTTCCTTGTATTAATTTATACAGAAATCATTCTTGAATGAACTGGTAGTAATCTCTGTATATTTATAGTAGTCTAAACAGTCCTATGTGAATTAACATTACGAGCGAGCGATGGACCATGTATAACTTTAAATACATTAAAGGGGGTGCCTGAGATTTTCATATTGATGGTCTGCCCTCAAGATAGGCCTTCTATATCTGATTGGTGAGTGTCTGACTCGTGGCATCAACAACAGTAGATTTACGCCAGCCAGGGAATCAGAAATAATCCATCAGTGCACAGACTGCCTTCAAGCAGTGGATGTAGTGCACAGAAAAAGTTGTCCAGTACTCAGAGACTGAAATCTTGATATTTTATTTCAATAGTCAATGCTTTTCAGTAGTCAGACCTTATTCATGACATACATGCAGCAGGACCACAGCTGTTTAAAAAGTGTGCTGTACTGTAGGAGGTGTGTGTGAGCACACCATGTAAACAGCCACAATCCTGCTGCATGTACTATAGGCCATGAATAAGATCTGAAAATCGAAACATTTTGACTATTGTAACGTGTCATGCTACTTGTTAAACTGAAATGAACTAAAGTATCAAGATTTTAATCTCCTATTGCTAGGAAACTTTTTGTGGAACTGGGGGAGGAATGGAAGGAGGAACTAGAACAGATCAGAAGGAAAGGTGTAGGGTAAGAAATATACATCAACCTCTTAATTGTATGTACACCAATGCCAGAAGCCTAGCTAATAAAACTGGTGAACTGGAATTAGTGATGTGTGAGGAGAACTATGACATAGTGGGAGTAACTGAGACATGGCTGGATGATAGCTATGACTGGGCAGTTAACGTACAGGGTTACAATCTTTTTAGAAAGGATTGTCAAAACCGGAGAGGGGGAGGGGTCTGCCTTTATGTAAAGTCATGCCTAAAGCCCACAATCCGGGAAGATATAAGTGAGGGACATAAAGATGTGGAGTCACTGTGGGTAGAAATAAATGGAGCCAAAAACAATAATAAAATACTAATAGGGGTTTATTATAAACCACCCAATATATCAGAGACCACAGAAAATCTACTTCTAAATGAAATAGACGAGGCGGCAAATCATAATGAGGTCATTATTATGGGGGACTTCAACTACCCAGATATAGACTGGGAAACTGAAACCTGTACATCTCATAAAGGAAACAGGTTCTTGGCAATAACCAAAGACAATTACTTTTCCCAACTGGTTCAGGACCCCACTAGAGGGACGGCCATACTGGACTTAGTATTAACCAATAGACCTGACAGAACAACAGATGTGCAGGTTGGGGGACACCTGGGAAACAGTGACCATAACATAATAACCTTCCAATTGTCATTCAAAAGAGTGTTTCTTCGGGGAGGAACAAAAATACCAAACTTCAAAAAAGCTAAATTTAGCCAACTAAGAGAGGCCATAGGCCTAACTAACTGGGACAAAGTCCTCAAAAATAAAAATACAGCCACAAAATGGGATATTTTTAAAAGCATCCTAATATCTAATTGTGAGAGGTACATACCGTATAGGAATAAAATCATAAGAAACAAGAAAAAAACAATGTGGATAAATAGAACTGTAAAGAAAGCAATAAATGACAAAAAGAAAGCATTTAAATTGCTAAAACAGGAGGAGAGCGAGGAAGCATTGAAAAACTATAAGGAAAAAAATAGAATATGTAAAAGACAAATAAAAGCAGCCAAACTAGAGACCGAGAGATTAATCGCCAAAGAGACTAAAACTAACCCTAAAATGTTCTTCAATGATATAAATACTAAAAAGTATAAACCTGAAGGTGTTGGCCCCTTACAGAGTAATGAGGGGGGAGTTGCAGAGAGCAATGAGGAGAAAGCGAAGCTACTAAATAACTTTTTCTCCACTGTATTCACTGAGGAAAATAAACTGTCAGATGAAATGCAGAGTATAAAAGTAAATTCCCCTTTAAAAGTGTCCTCTCTGACCCAGGAAGAGGTACAGCAACGTCTTAAAAATATTAAAATAGACAAATCACCAGGACCGGATGGCATACACCCACGTATCCTAAGAGAATTAAGTAATGTCATCGACAGACCCTTATTTCTGATATTTAAGGACTCTATACTGACGGGGAGTGTTCCACAGGATTGGCGCATAGCAAATGTGGTGCCAATATTCAAAAATGGTCCAAAAACAGAGCCCGGAAACTATAGGCCGGTAGGTTTAACTTCTGTTGTGGGTAAACTGTTTGAAGGTTTTCTGAGAGATGCTATCTTGGAGTACCTCAATGAAAATAAGCAAATAACTCCGTATCAGCATGGCTTCATGAGGGATCGGTCATGTCAAACCAATTTAATCAGTTTCTATGAGGAGGTAAGTTCTAGACTTGACCGCGGCGACTCAATGGATGTCGTATATTTGGACTTCTCCAAAGCGTTTGACACGGTACCACATAAAAGGTTAGTATACAAAATGAGAATGCTTGGCCTGGGAGAAAATGTCTGTATGTGGGTAAGTAACTGGCTCAGTGATAGAAAACAGAGGGTGGTTATTAACGGTAGATACTCAGATTGGGTCACTGTCACTAGTGGGGTACCACAGGGGTCTGTATTGGGTCCTATTCTCTTCAATATATTTATTAATGATATTGTAGAAGGTTTGCATAGTAAAATATAAATTTTTGCAGATGACACTAAACTGTGTAAAGTAATTAACATAGAGGAGGACAGTGCACTGCTACAGCAGGATCTGGATAGACTGGAGGCTTGGTCAGAAAAGTGGCAGATGAGGTTTAACACTGACAAATGTAAGGTTATGCATATGGGAAGGAATAATGCAAGTCACCAGTACATACTAAATGGTAAAGCATTGGGTAACTCTGACATGGAAAATGACCTAGGAATTTTAGTGAACAGCAAACTAAGTTGTAGAAGCCAGTGTCAGACAGCTGCTGCCAAGGCCAATAAGATAATGGGTTGCATCCAAAGGGGCATAGATGCCCGTGATGAGAACATAGTCCTGCCACTTTACAAATCACTAGTCAGACCACACATGGAGTACTGTGTACAGTTCTGGGCTCCTGTGAACAAGGCAGACATAGCAGAGCTGGAGAGGGTTCAGAGGAGGGCAACTTAAGTAATAACTGGAATGGGTGGACTACAGTACCCAGAAAGATTCTCAAAATTAGGGTTATTCACTTTAGAAAAAAGACGACTGAGGGGAGATCTAATAACTATGTATAAATATATCAGGGGTCAGTACAGAGATCTCTCCCATCATCTATTTATCCTGAGTACTGTGACTGTGACGAGGGGACATCCTCTGCGTCTGGAGGAAAAAAGGTTTGTACATAAACATAGAGGATTCTTTACGGTAAGAGCAGTGAGACTGTGGAACTCTCTGCCTGAGGAGGTGGTGATGGTAAGTTCACTAAAAGAGTTCAAGAAGGGCCTGGATGTATTTCTGGAGGGTAATAATATTACAGGTTATAGTTACTAGAGAGGGGTCGTTGATCCAGGGAGTTATTCTGATTGCCTGATTGGAGTTGGGAAGGAATTTTTCCCCCTAAAGTGAGGAAAATTGGCTTCTACCTCACAGGGGTTTTTTTGCCTTCCTCTGGATCAACTTGTAGGAAAACAGGCTGAACTGGATGGACAGATGTCTTTTTTTGGCCTTACAAACTATGTTACTGTGTTACTATGGTTGTTTGAGGAGGCCATGGGGCTCCGATGAATAAGTCTGAGCTGCGATACCAAGCACAGGCGTGATTACATGAGTGGTGATGTGCTTGGTAAGCTGCAAGGAAGCTGTGGTGCTCACCAGAGTGCTTTGACCTCCTCAAACAGCTGAACAGCGGGGGTGCTAAAAGTCGTACCCCAGCCGATTTTATATTGATAACCTATCCTGAGATTACAGTAGGTCATCAACATTAAACACCATTTTAACATCTATTATTATTTTTAGAAATTAGTTGGATTTGTAGGTTCATAAATGTCTGGTTTAGATTTTAGACATGGGGATCGCAAATCTTCAGATTTACCAATATAGCAGATAATCAGCAACCAAAAAGGTCAGTCGCACAAGCTAACATCAGAAGGGTGCATGCTTCCAAATCATGTGGTCCAGAGCAGGAGACAGGGGCGGATTGGCCATAGACCTTACAGAGAAATTTCCCAGTGGGCCGATGCCCAGGGGGCCTCCTGGGCTCTCCTCACGACTGACCAGTGGAAGTTTTTAGGGATTTATGTTATTCTGCTGGCAGTATTTTGTGATGGACTGTGGTATTTGGCTCTGTTGGGGTGGTATAATTTGCCACAATATGGTATTGCTGGCCCTGCCTTCCATCAATTTGGACCCAAATACAAAACGGGGCCACTTTTAGTGTTTTTTCCAGGGCCACTTTAAGTTCCCAGTCCGCCCCTGGCAGGAGAATATTTATCTGGTGGTTTATTATTAAAAGTCTCAAACACAACACATTTCTGGGCTCACTAGCCCCTTCCTCAGGTAATAGAGATAGACGTTTACAAATAGGAACCAATGGAAAAATTGGAAGATCTCCGTGTATGGAAAACACATGTCAATGAAGACTATGATGAAAGCAGACACACAGATTGATCATTTCCAGCAATGATTTGTTGTTCTTTTGTGCCTCATGGAATCATTTAGTATTTTTTGTTGTTTTCAGAACATGCAGAATTGTTCTGCACAGGAAGTTATATTGCCATGTACTCAGCCTAGGATCTTTTCACAGATGTCAGTAGTGGTCATACAGAAAGTTACACCACTAACATACTACAAAAGCTGCAGCAAAGGAAGCCTGTCAATGTGCAACATAAAAATGGTGGAATGTAAGGAACATAGAAGTCAGAGCAAAAGAAATGTTTGTTAATTGTGTTTTCTTTACTTACTGTCATTTTTCTATTTATTTGTTGTGCCTATTATTGCAGTAATGACAACAGACATATTGGTTATCACTTGTATGGCCACTTTCACACATTCAGCACATTCAGTATTTGATAAGTGTTTCGGTCAGTGATTGTGAGTAGTGATGAGCGAAGAATTAAAAAATTAAATTTGGCTGCTTCACTGGATTTTGCAAAAAAAAAAAGCTTTGTGACTAATTATGAAGCACATTTCTTTGTAAGTAGTGGGTGCAATGACAGTGAGCGGCAATTGTGCCACTCCGCATCATTGTACCCCTCAGATGCTGCGTTCATTCATGATTGCGGCATCTGAGGGGTGTAAAATAAGTGTAAAATAAAAAAAAAAAAACCTGATCCATTTGCTCACGGCGGGCCAGCCTCCACCATCTGGCTTGAAGGTCTGGCTCGCTCGGTCGGCGTGATGATGTCATACGCCACTGTCCACGGGATTTAAGCCAAGATCTTGAAGCAACTTCTTATTAATTCATCATTCTGACAACATGAAAATTGACTGTAAATTTATGAGGAGCTAATTCAAAAGTGATAACTATTTTTGACTGGACTTTACTTTCGCTGGACCTTTGGCCTTTTGGCTGCTTTAGCCAAAAAACAAAAAGGAAAATGGCTGCCACAATAATACAGAACAATAACAGGCTTTCTGCCTAACTTTAGAAATCGCCCTAACTTCTGATATACTAGTACATGGCCAATTTTACTTTTAAGTGTAAATCTGCTTTGTAGAAACATTGGTAGAAAAATATTTTTAGTACTTTATATAAAACCACAGTGCGGTATTGCATGTAAAGATCATGATTATGGATTTTACATTAAATCATTAAGTCCTTAAGGACGTGGCTAACTTTAAACTTCAAGAGAGAATATATTTTTCTTTTGCCTCTCCATGTACAGACCAGGCTGTGTGTTATCTTGTTTTTTGCACTCCAGATTTTTTATTCATGGCTTAATTGTATCTCATTACTACAGGATGAAGTCAGTAATGAATGATAACTGTTGTGACAGGGCTAGCACAGTACCGTATATGAATATGAATGCGGCTTAAAAGGGTATTCTATCCTTAGGATAAATCATTGATATCAGATCAGTGGAGGTCTAACTCCTTCCACCCCCACCAGTCATTTGTTTGAAGAAGCAAACAAAGCCAGTGATGTCACATTCATTGGTCACATAGTCTATGTACAACTCAGTCCCATCTAAGTGAATGGGCCTAGGCCGCAAAAAAGTCATCCCGGGGATGCTGGGATTTGGACCCCCACTGATCCGATACAGATGATCTATCCTGAGAGTAGGCCATCAATATTGTATTCCTGGAAAACCCCTTTAATTTAAAACCAAGGCCAATAATTTCTGGTCTATCTTCGAGATGTTTTTGTGTTATTAGTAGAAGATTGTTGGCAGTGGATTAATCAGGTCTCCATCAGGCGTAACACCAGGAACAACTGGGTTTTATTCAGAAAGAACAGCACAACATATGAATATAACTTTCAGCAAGATCAGAATCTCAGCACATCTGCTTCTGGTTTTTTCTCTGTCTCTCTGTACATGTGCAGCAAGTCTCCGCCCCTTCCTGCTTTTTTTTTTATCACAGAACTTTATTAATAACTTAACACTGTATCTGGAAACAGGTTATCACATAAGTAGTTGTTGCAATACACAGAATAATGAGCATTATTCCAACAAAGATGCTATAACTTTAGTTTTTACTTGTGAGCCAATATTATAATAATAATAATAACAATATTATTTTCAACTGTAAAATCATTTCTAGTATGGGAAATGTCTCTTTGTGTACAGTACGCATCTTTCCTGACATGCACTTGCTCATTCGACAGCAACCCCCTTCCACCATACACATGCACCTCTGGATTGCCTAACAGCCCAACCCTTCTTTCCTCCATCTTCCATTGAGGGAAAGTGAGGACACTCTCTTACTTGTTAGATAGTAAGCTCATCTCACCAAAATTGTCTGGCCAGCTAAACTATCTTAAATGGTATCCGAACATGTATTACAAAAGAAATACTAGGACCTTAGAACTTACTATGTATTACGTCACTTGGGTCATATACTACACCTTAGGAAAATGATATATTGAATTGAATAGAGAGATGCAGGAGAGAAAACTGATTCATATATATATATATATATATATATATATATATATATATATATATACAGTACAGACCAAAAGTTTGGACACACCTTCTCATTCAAAGTGTTTTCTGTATTTTCATGACTATGAAAATTGTAGATTCACACTGAAGGCATCAAAACTATGAATTAACACATGTGGAATTATATACTTAACAAAAAAGTGTGAAACAACTGAAAATATGTCTTATATTCTAGGTTCTTCAAAGTAGCCACCTTTTGCTTTGATTACTGCTTTGCACACTCTTGGCATTCTCTTGATGAGCTTCAAGAGGTAGTCACCTGAAATGGTATTCCAACAGTCTTGAAGGAGTTCCCAGAGATGCTTAGCACGTGTTGGCCCTTTTGCCTTCAGTCTGCAGTCCAGCTCACCCCAAACCATCTCGATTGGGTTCAGGTCTGGTGACTGTGGAGGCCAGGTCATCTGGCGTAACACCCCATCACTCTCCTTCTTGGTCAAATAGCCCTTATATACTCTTTGAATGAGAAGGTGTGTCCAAACTATATATCCAGTCTACAATAACACCAGGGAAGAGTTTTCTGGAGAGCCATGAATTATGTGCATGGCTAGTTTCTTCACTTTCATCAAATTAGCCATTGGAAAACAAGAGAGCTATACTCGGGCATGTTCACACGTTTAAAATCTGCCACCAATTCAACAGCATAAAATGGGTATTTTCCAGTGTGGAATCCACATCCAAAACTCAATCAACAGTTTCCAATTGACTTCAATGTAAAAAGCCAGACCATGTGCACACAATGTTATTTTTTTCAGTGGCTGATTTGAAAAACACTTGAGAAGCAGCGTGTTACTTCTTAGAAGAAGACTTGATTTTGGATTCCATAAAAGTCAATGGGGAAGCAATGAAGCAGGGAAACCAAAAGCCTCTCTAAGACTCTTGTAAAAAACTCTTCGAAAACCTGCACTAAATTAGAAATCTGCCACCAAAACCACCTGTTTTCAGCTACTGATCTGCTACTGATATTTCTGCCATGGATTTTAGCCATGTGAACATATCCTGAGAGTTAATTTTCCTCCGGCTTCCTGAGCTGTTCTGTGCAGTACTTGCTAATTAAGTAATCCAGACCTGGCTAGATAAGGCAGCTTTCCCATGATTCTTTCCCAGTTATTGGGCTTTCTGTCTGGTTCTTGTGCTAGTGTACTCTGTGGGTATCCTGTGATTCTCTACCTTGGCTTTGCTCCTGACCACTGCTTTGGATTTACCCTTTACTGACTGAATGCTGAGACCTGACTTCTGGACTGTTAATTGTATCTGCCTACCTGGCTTGCTGAACATTCTAGCATCTCTGTTCCCCAACTCCAGTCCTCAGGGCCCACCTACCAGTCATGATTTGGGAGTATCCCACAGAATTAATATCTGTGGTAAGTCCTGCTGCACTGACACTAATTATATCACCTGCTCAATACTAAGGAAATCCTGAAAACATGACCGGCAGGTGGGCCCTGAGGACTGGAGTTGAGGAACACTGGTTTAGAGCATGCCTTCCCTTACCTTCCATGTACCCTTCTGCTGGTCTGTTAGTCTGTTACTTCCCACGTAGGTGCTGTTCGAGCTTGGAATGAACAGCACAACAATGACCCATTAGCGTCAATGGGTAAATTCACATGACTGACTTTTTCTATGGATTGGGCTGTGACTATAGAAGCACAACATGCTCTATTCTTTTCTATCTTGCCAGAAGTCTCTTTCAATGAAATTAATGAGTTTGTGAAAAGAAAAATGTAACACACACAGACACCACCCAGGTGAGGACCATTACCAACTCATTTGTGTACACCATCCAGAACATGGACCAGTTTACTATTGTCCATCTAAAAAGGGCCTTCGACTCTACTAATCAGAGTGGCCAGACGGACTAAGGACTCTTTTTAATGGACGGGAACATTACGCAACCATTTAAACATTATACCAACGTCTATCGAATTCCGAGTTAGTTCTTGGGGTTAATCTTGAAAAAGAGTTTTTTTTCCAGACTATAAAAATATTTCAGGCAAATAAATTCCAAGCTGTCTTTCTCAACATGCTGAAACAATCACTGACAATGTGCTTAAATAATGTATTTTATCAGTGTTCGTGTCACCACATATGTAGCATTGCATTTTTCTATTATGAAGTGATATTACAAACAGAATTACACATCTGGGCTTATTCTTCTCTGTCCAGTGCAATGTTCCATGCTAATATATTCATGTTTTAGGAATCTTAGGGTTTCGCTTGTCATACAGAATTACCATGAAGCACTTGATTCCAATTTAATTTCATTTTCTAACTTGTGATTTTCACCATGTGTTTTACTTTGGATGGTGCTAAAATCAGTTTCAGTATGGCAACACATATATGAGGAATATATTAAAAATTGGTTATTTTCAGAATTCTTTGTGGGGGTTTTCTGTTCATATGGATCTAAGTACAGATCATTCGGGGGCAACATTGCTATTGCTTCTATAATATCACCTGATCAAAAGTTCACATTTTAGAAATATAGGATTTATTTACCTAGTTTTGTTACCATTATTGCATTTGGATCCTGAATGTGGTTATCTTTTTATGGGGACAATATACTAAAAGTGCCATTTTGATGACATTTGATTGCATACTAATTTTAGTTTTCTGATCAAAAGCTATGACTGATTTGTGTTTGGTTTGATTTAACCCCTTGGATACAGGAGTTTTTCATTTTTTTCGTTTTCATTTTTCTTTCCTGTCTTCCAGGAATCATATATTTTTTTTTATTTTTCTATTCACATAGTTTGTTTTTTGTGGGACAAGCTGTACTAATTTTTTGCAGGAAGCTAAATATTTTATTAATACCATGGAGTGTGTGTCACTTTTCGATCATATTTTAATTAATTTTTTGGGGGTAAGAGAAGCGCTGAAAATTGACAAATCAGACATTTTGATATTTTTTCTGTTATGCCATTTTCCATATGGGATAAATATTTTTATGTTTTAATAGTACCGGTGTATTTGGATGTGGCAATGCTCATGAAGTTTAGATTTTTTATTGTTCATGTATTTATTTATTTTTTATTCAAGGGAAAAGGGCGGTGATATTTTTTTTTTTTACTTTTTTGTAGCCCCTCTGTAGAACTATAGTGTAAGCTCCAATTGCTGTTATCTGATTTTGGCCCACCACCTGCTGTCCAACAAAAAAACTGCAGCTCTAATACGCTGGGTCTCTATAGAGACCAGCTTCCCCAGTCGTCGCACAGAGGGCCGGTCTTAACCTGGAAACGTTCATGTCCAGCTTTTTCACCATTTAGATTCCGTGGCCGTGACAGCGGAATCTAAAGGCTTAAATCCCTGTGATCAACATTATTACCAGTTGCAGACATGAGCTGCGGGCCTCTGCTGTGTATACCCACTGGGTATTGTGCACGCTACGGGTGCCATGTTCAAAGACCCTCCTAGCACTGTACAATCATGGTGCTGGATACTAAGGGTTAAACACATAAGACTTTAATAACAGACAAGAAGTAAATAACCTTTTAAGGGTGGCGGCACAGGGTGCAGATTTATGTGCAGATTTGGGTGCACATGAAATCTGCACCAAAACAGCACAAGAAAACCACACATAAATCTGCATTACTTATTGTGCTTTTGGTCGGTTTATTATGGGTTTTTTATGCAGTTTTGGGGCAGATTTGATGTGGATGTTCTGCTAGTAGGGTCTTTAAACAGGGGGGTGTTTAAGGGAGTGTCTTGAGAAATAGCTGAGCATTTAACCAACAGCTATTGAATATGTACAGCCACTCTAACATTTTGGTCATGCCTGCAAACTTTGCAAAACCTGCTCATGCCCCAGGGGCCGATTCACGGAGGAAACATCTCTGCACCTGTTTTAGAATTGCCCCAATGCATAGCATCTGTTGGATTTCACATATCTCCACTGCATTTCAGCCTGCCTCTCATTTCCCTGCATTTGCTGTTAAAAAATAAATGGTTGCTCATAGCAACCACCCACAGCACAGCTTTCATTTGTCTACAGCGATTTTCAATCTGTCTCTCCCTGCGTGTTGTCACAAAATAAGATCCTTTGTGATTGTGGTATTATTTTTACGTGTGCTGTCTAAAAGACCAACTGTTTGTTGCCCATAGCTAGTGTTATGTGTTAGTGTTATCCTACATTCGAAGCCGATTCATTCAAAACTTAATTTGAATGCTGTACGGAAATTCGTCTTGAATGCTGTAGGATTCGAAGCTCAATTCGCTCAAAACTAGCCATAGCAACCAACAATGAAGAGTGCATTTTATACTCTAATGTAACTGTAACTGGTGAGGCACTGCTTCTCATTCTGTCTCTCATCTCCCCTGCATTTAAGAATACATCTCATCTCTTTGCATCGCAACAAATCACAGCACAGCTTTATTTTATCCAGGGGAAAGAAAAAAGGTCCAGGGGAAAGAAAAATAAACATTTGGAGTTTGTTTTATGGCTAATCACTTAATTAATGATATTGTGGTTGGGCCCTGAGAATAATTTCCTCTGGTGGGCCCAAGGAAGTTGGCCTAGTCCAACATTGACTACAGTTCCAATCATGCGCCATAAACCTGCGGCTATCAGGTCATGATGTACCTATGAAACTGGCTGACCTATTTCATGTGCACTTGGCAGCTGAAGTAATGTGTTGGTCCCTTTTTCATGTGTGCCACGTTGCTGAGAAAAATGATCTTGATGATATGCTGTCCTGCTCTAACATAATGAAGTGCGTGCACAGCAGTACTCACAATGAGTTTCAGAGCCGCTTTAAACGCTGACGGCAGGGAAATAGGGGGCAGTAGGAAAATAAAAAGTAGTAAGCTGGACTCCTTATGTGCAGTACTAATGTATTACTGCAGATGATAGTCCACGATCATGGTGACAGCACTCAAAGCTGCTCTGAAATACACAATCCAGACTGCTGTCCTGCTCTAACATAATGGAGCACATGCACAGCAGTCCTGACAATGTATTTCAGAGCCCCTATAAACCCTGACAGCGGGGAAATAGGTGGCAGTAGAAAAATAAAAAGTAGTAGCCTGGACTCCTTATCTGCAGTATTATTTTATTATTGCAGATGATAGTCCACGATCATGGTGATAGATTCCCTTTAAGCACATCTATACAAGAAGCTATAAAATGTTATACTAGCTAGCACAGTCTTTTTTATCTTTGTTTTCAATTTTATATAAATTAAAGCTTGACACAAACATAAACGCATGCTCGTATACTGTATATTATTTAGATCGTTTTGGGTTTATTAATAACAAGGTATACAGCATCTATAAATGTAACCGGTCCTTTTTTATTAGTATTCTATTTTTATAGGCATGCTTTATGATAGATTCCTTTGTGTCTGGTCTAGAAAGCTATTTGCATTTAAATTTTACTTTTATAAAATGATGCCGGGTCGTTAAGACAAACAGTAACCACTTTGCATTCCACAAAGGTCAGTTGTCTAATCATAGCCGTGTCCTATGTAATTACTCACCATAATTAACTTTTTATTAATGGTAGGCACTGTGATATAAACTCACAGGTGGAGGAGTAGCTTGTAAAAACTTACTGCCTCTCCTCTGTTATGCTTAAATTATATGTAGAGCAGCTCATACTCGATTTAGAAAACTCATAAGATACGTTCCCAAAAAATACCGGACATTGTAACCTGAGACATGAGGACTCCAGGTCTAAAAATAACATATCCCAGTATCCCAGTGCCTTCACTGTGTGTACTGACCATGGATATCAGAAAAGAAACCATATGGCGATTTTTCGTACACTAAAAAATCGTTTATTCCTGTCCTCCTGGTATGTTGTGTATACACACTAAATATCATTTATTAACTGGATGTGGGATGGAAAATGATTATCCTGTTATATGGAAAAAATGCAGGTCCCGTTCAGTTTGACTGTTTAGTTATATCACAGCTGAACAAAGAAAACTTTCTCCAGAGCCTATGAACAATATTTTCTATTGTGAAGCTTCAAATTGCAGTAAATTTAATTACAACCGGTTTCAATGGGACAACCTATCAATTCAGCTTTGGAATCCGAGGATCTGTGTGCTAAAAGCCAAAGAGGCACAGTGTTTGGACAAGGGACTCTGGTCCCAATAACATATCAAAATTTATAAAAATATAATTTTCTAAGGCCTCTTGCGCTTGGCATACAGCTGAGTGCACACATCCTGTTTGGAAGTACGAAGAGTTCCTTGTTATGGAACCATAGACACTCCATGGGCCGCTGTATGGTGCCTCCATATGGCAGTGTATTATGGAGATATTCCCTGGAAACAAATATGGAAGTAGAACATTTCAAATTCAACTTTCTTTTCATCCAGTTATGTGCAGAGCTGAAAGCTGTATTGTTACCATCTGATATATAACTAGCTACTTCCCTTATGCAAGAAGAGTCCAAGGCAAGAAGAGTCCAAGGTTACCACCAACTGAAGAATAAGATGCTTTATTTGGAGCACCTATGCCATAAACAGGTTGATACAAGCTTGTGTGTGGAGGCTTTGCTGTTTTTGGATGATGTGCTCCACATAAAGCATCTGGTGGTGCTATGGACTGGATTTTCTGTGTGAATTTAGTGTAGGTGGAACATACCCCTAAGATAGCCACATGCTACATCTTAACCTGATGCACACGTTACCCATTTACTAGCTACTTCCCTCACTTATAGCCATTGAGCCACACACTCCCCAAACCTGTTAAACAGCGTAGAGGAGCTAATCTTTTTTCCTATTACAGATCCCTGATGGACCAAAGCATATTTACAGTATGTCAGATTATATGTATTATATTAAAGTGCTTCTCTGATACCAGGAACCCCATTTCATATATCCCCTGCTGGGCATAAAGGTAAAGAAAGTCCAGAAACTGTCACCAGTGCTCCAGTTCCACCACCAAGCTCCCTTCTCCTCCACTTCTGGTGTCTACTGAACCAGAAGTGTGATGTGTCATGTACATGCACATCACTGCTGCTGGCCAATTAGTGGCTTCAGTGGAAGCAGTGATCACGTTCCATGCTCGCACACGTCACTTCTGAGGCAATTGATTGGCTGGAAGTGGTGACATTCATGTAGGCAGCATGTAACATTTCTGGTCCATGGCGGGACGAGAAGCATAAGAGAAGGGAACTGCAAATATCTCAAGGAGTTCTGGGTCTTAGCAAACCCCTTTAAGCTTAGCTGTTGTTTTAAAAAATCTTTGACATGACAAGTTTTGATCAGTAGGAGGCTGAAAGAAAGGAAAGAAACACTCCGCTGAGCACTGTACTGCTTTTACTGCGGTCGGCTCTGCTTGGATCCCCTTGGATAGCTAAATGTAAGCAGTCTATAGGCTGATAGACAGTCTGTGCATCTCATACTGTACATCACCTCTCTGATGATCTGCTGTGCAGAGATGATCACAACAGAAAGGTTTAGCGGTCAGCTGTGTCAGAATCAGTAGGGGTCTCAGCACCTGGACCACCACCAATCAAAACCTCTGACATGTCTCCATGACATGTCAAAGGTTTAGTGAAGTAGCAGTTACACTTCAATACTCTACAGATGTAGATGCAGTCAAGCATGGTTCTGCACAGGGAGAGGTATTGGAGGAAGGGGTTTTTTCCTCATTACTCTGAAAACCCTGCTCTGTAAATGAAAGAAGTGGGATTCTGTGAGTGACCATGACAACCAGTATTAGCTGCCAGATAGGGTGGACTGGGAACTTAAAGGGGCACTGGAAAAAAACTAGTGGCCTCCATGTTGTACACAGGTCCACATTTACAGAACACAAGTAGATGGGTCCGGGGGGGGGGGCAGCAATATAGAGGATACCATAGTGCAGCACAGAACACCGTCCCAGTAGAACCAAATACCAAAGTGCAGTACAATATACCCGCCCAGAAGCTGTCCCTCAGCGGTAGTCATCAATAGCTGCCATGTTCTGTCCTCTTCTTTCTCTTCCAATTGTCTATAATTATGATATAGAGCAGGGGGCTTAGGAGGGGAGATGGGGAATACAGCACCAAGCAAGCATGCTACCTGGTCTTACCCTAGCAATGATCTCTATAATACTACCAGTAGTATGCTCCCCAAGTGACCAAGGAATGAGGAGAAAAATACAATACCCAAGTGTTGTTCCAAGTTGCCATTTCCTGTGCAGCTCACAGACCCTTCCAGCCTGCCGCCCGAGGCACCTATGTTCCTTTGCAATTTTACATTGCCTCATATAGTGGCCTGTGGCTTATGAGAATGAACAAAATGACAGGGTGCCTGTCACATGCAGGTGTGTGGGGGGGAAACCAAACTGAGCGTAGGAGGGAAAGGAGATTAGGCCTAGAAACTAAGGAAGGAAGATGGATACCTCCTACAGGAAACCCTGGTTCAATTCCTGTCTATCTACAAGTATGAACAGGCCTCAGAGGTAGGCAAGTTCATACACAGGAACCTAAACACCGAACTGACTCTATAGGACCCTGGAACTAATGACAGGAATGAGTCTACCTGTTCCTCCAAAAGGAAGGACGAACAGGAGTCTCCCTTAGGCCTAATAACAAAACACACAGAAGGGAAAAGGAAACTTATCTTTCAATCAAGAAATTGAGGCTCCAGGATCTCAGCTGAGAACCCAACTACTGCTCACCACTACAACAACTGAAGCTATAAACCGCAAGGAATAGTGGGAGAAGAAGCAATAAATAGGGGAGGGACAATTACCACACCAGGAACACCTGAGGGAAAAGGGTGTGGTAAAAACCAACAACAAAAAAGGAAAACATGTCAGATTATACCACGTGTTGCCAATCTGACAGACCTCCTGTTACCTGTCACAGGTATGTCCGTGACAGTGCCATGGGCTCCCATGGCCCATCACAGTATTCAACTGTATCACCAACCTGAAGACTGCTATACAGATGAATTCAGGAGGACACCTGCAGCCACTGGCCTGTTACACAAGTACCTGATGCTCCCAGTGTTATGTACCTGGCCATTGACAGTGAGGAGTGCTCCGGCAGCATTGGCCCATTGTGGAATTTCCCTTTTGGCCTATAGCCAATATGTCTTTCCAGATAGCTACTTCCTCTCCTAGAGGCTGAAGTCAGGAAAAATATGGGTCACAAACAGCATAGACTACTGATACTACACCTATGGGTGGAGTTATGCTTTAATCATCTATGGGGATCATTTACATATTTGATAGCTAAGTTATGTTTGTGGGGATGATTATTTTGTTAAATAATTTTATCCTAGTACAGCATCATAGTAAAGTTTTCCTTTATGATATACACTTTATATGTTTTTAGAAAATTCGGAGCAAGGCTACACACATTCTACAAGTACCCCCAGCAGCAAAAAATAAACCAGTGTGACATTATTCACCTATACTGACAGGATACTGTAACTGTTCTTTCACATATGATTCCCAAATGTTGTACTGGGAAATGTAGAATGTACAACCTTGCCTAGAACCAGTGAATGCACATTCTGCCGAAGTATGGAAACTGTACATATATTTGAGGCTGTAAATCATGCATGCTTCCTACAGAAACACATATATGAGTGACATACTTTGGAGAAATATTTTGAGCGACCTAAGTAAAGAGATCCCCTTTGTTTCCAAAATGGTGTCAGTGTTTCATCCTTGGTTTAGCCATTTCCAGTCTAAAGAAATATTCCTGGCGTGCTTGCTTGTAATCTTCCCAGCTTATGATCCGTGTCAAATTTAAACGCTCCTAACAGGCTTCTCACATTGGACACAGCTGCTTTCAGAAATGTCAGAAATCTCTTTGTGCCAACAATCAAAAAAACCTACTCTACACCCGAGCGGCAATAATTCAACACTTCTCTCTGCTGTGGAAATCGAATTTGTTCTGTGTAAACACCTTCCCACTCTTGAATAAACTCATGCAAATTAACGGCAGGGACAACTCATATGAAAAAGTCTCTTACATAGTGTATGCCACAGAAACAAGATGAGATTTTATAGTAGAATGTGTTTTAAGCAGAAATAAGTACTCACAATAATATAATAAAGTGTATTATCATTACTGTGCTGTGTACATACACTGCCATGGTCAGTAAATCAGATCCAAGTGTCTTGTGTCCACATCTTATTCTGTGCATTTTGCTGCAGATTTATAGGGCTTATTACATTTTTTTTTGTATAGAAGCATTTGTAGGGTTATTTCCTATAATTACTTCTTTAGATGCCAACTCTGGATGTAACAACCATTGGAGATCTTGCAAATGGGTATAACTGTTAGATCGGTGGGGGTTTGACTATGAGACCCACACTGATCACAAGAACGAAGTCCAGTAAACCCCATTTTAATGAAGTAGTGGTCAAGCATGCACACCATACCTATGGTATTACAGCCTGGACCCACTGGATGATCCTCTGGAACTCTGGTGGGTCAGTCCAACCCTGGAAGAATATGTGTATGGAGAACATCTGTATTGCTGACTATTATACAGTATTATAAAGTAATCAATTAGTAATTACAGTGATCAATTAATACTTCGCTAATTAGTAAATATTGAGATGTGAATAACTTTAACCCTTCTTCTTTTCCATAGCTTTTTGAAATCACAGTCCCGCTGTCTCAAGGGCCAATAAAACCAGTAACCATAAGCTTTGCCAACCATACATCCTGTCGGTGCATGTCGAAATTGGATGTTTACAGGCAAGTCCATTCAATTATAAGAAGATCACTGCCAGCAACTCAAGTGCAGTAAGTATCAATGATTTAGCATATTCATGTTCGATGAAGGTTTCTATGATGTCACTGGGTAATTGTGAAGAAGTTCATGTAAAGTTCAGCACTTAGCAGTAACCTGTGATTACTGTGTACTGGTATGGCCAAGTAGCATTTCTGTTAGAATAAAACAATGATTAGAAAGATCTCTACAGCATAAAAGAAATGTAAATAACCAACAGCACAAAGTAAATTGCAGTTGTTATAGTGAAATTAATAGTATAACTAATATTAAGCCCCATTAAGGCTACCATTGTCCTGCCAGTATCACGGCTTTTTCTTTTATTTGCTGGAGAAATGTTGGGACAACTTGTCAGGAAATGCTGTGTGTATGAGGTTGAGGGTTATCAATGGTATGTTCCTGCAAAGATAAACATTTCCATCAATCACCTGACTTCATACTGAGAGATAAGACGTGTGATATGCCATAGGTCCTATGGCATAGGATCTAACGGCAAGAGTTGTGAAGCTTTCCTTTTCATATCATAAAAGTCTTAAAAGATCCCATTCAAGCCTTCCTGCTTGTATATGATTAACAGTGCAGATGTAGACATCTCTCAGTATGAACATCTGTGAGGCTAGCTTTAAACACAGCTACTACAAGAGATTATTTACCTATATTTTACAGATGTGTCCCCCCATACCGTTTCTTAAACTTGGTTAAGAATGACAGTTTTTTGTGAAACAAATTCAATACAATATTGCAACATGCTAGAAAAATCTTTGACGAGGAGCAAATTACATCATGACCATTGGGTGGACATATATATGGAGCAAATTGCATCATGACCACTTGGTGGACATATATATAAATATATAGATCTATACATTCAACATCTTGTAACACAATATCACAAATCATGTGTTTTTATAAAGCTTGTTAAACCAATCATTTAAGTAATATTCTAATTGATAATGTTCCCGAGATTGATGGCAGCACAATGCTACTCTAAGGTTGAGCCTTCTGCAGACAGTCTCAATCTCCTGTCAGGAACATCTGTGCTGAGTTTAAGATAAGTGATGCTCATTCAGAGCAGTGAGATGTGGGATATTGATAGGACAATAAAGCTTGTTAAACCAGTTATTTATGTAATATTCAAATTGATAATGTTCCTGAGATTGACGGCAGCACAATGCTAATCTAGTCAAGGTTGAGTCATTGAGAAAGAATGGGCAGTATGGTGGCTTTTTGGTTAGCACTGTTGCCTTGAAGCACTGGGATACTGGTATAACTGTGACCATGGGCAGTATCTGCATGGAGTTTGTATGTTCTCACCATGGTTGCTTGTTGCTTAACAAAATTTGGCTGCCATCCCCTCACCCCGGTGGAGGGAAGCATACTCCCTGCCACTCAGTGCTCTTTTGGTCCACCACTGTGCTTCTCCTGGCTTGTGCATAGACAGGGGTCACATGTTCCCCAAGCAGCACATTACCCAGCTTGATGCTGCTTGGAGGACACTTCACCGCCGAGGCCAGTCATTGGCTGCAGCAGCATATGGGACCCCCATCTGTGTTGAACGTTTACACGCTGAGGCCGGTGAGTGGTAAAAACAGTGATGGACCAAAGGAGCCTAAACTGAGCTACGAGGAGCAGGTAAGTATGCTATCATCCGCAAATCTAGCAAGAGGAGGGAGGGCAGCCAAAATTTGTTAAGAAGCTGAAGAACTCCTTTAAGGATTCACAGCCTGTACCAGGGATAACGTCTTTAGCAAAAAAAGCAGAGAAGATACAGTACAGACCAAAAGTTTGGACACACCTTCTCATTCAAAGAGTTTTCTGTATTTTCATGACTATGAAAATTGTAGATTCACACTGAAGGCATCAAAACTATGAATTAACACATGTGGAATTATATACTTAACAAAAAAGTGTGAAACAACTGAAAATATGTCTTATATTCTAGGTTCTTCAAAGTAGCCACCTTTTGCTTTGATTACTGCTTTGCACACTCTTGGCATTCTCTTGATGAGCTTCAAGAGGTAGTCACCTGAAATGGTATTCCAACAGTCTTGAAGGAGTTCCCAGAGATGCTTAGCACTTGTTGGCCCTTTTGCCTTCAGTCTGCAGTCCAGCTCACCCCAAACCATCTCGATTGGGTTCAGGTCTGGTGATTGTGGAGGCCAGGTCATCTGGCGTAGCACCCCATCACTCTCCTTCTTGGTCAAATAGCCCTTACACAGCCTGGAGGTGTGTTTGGGGTCATTGTCCTGTTGATAAATAAATGATGGTCCAACTAAACGCAAACCGGATGGAATAGCATGCCGCTGCAAGATGCTGTGGTAGCCATGCTGGTTCAGTATGCCTTCAATTTTGAATAAATCCCCAACAGTGTCACCAGCAAAGCACTTCCACACCATCACACCTCCTCCTCCATGCTTCACGGTGGGAACCAGGCATGTAGCGTCCATCCGTTCACCTTTTCTGCGTCGCACAAAGACACAGTGGTTGGAACCAAAGATCTCAAATTTGGACACATCAGACCAAAGCACAGATTTCCACTCGTCTAATGTCCATGCCTTGTGTTCTTTAGCCCAAACAAGTCTCTTCTGCTTGTTGCCTGTCCTTAGCAGTGGTTTCCTAGCAGCTATTTTACCACGAAGGCCTGCTGCACACAGTCTCCTCTTAACAGTTGTTGTAGAAATGTGTCTGCTGCTAGAACTCTGTGTGGCATTGACCTGGTCTCTAATCTGAGCTGCTGTTAACCTGCGATTTCTGAGGCTGGTGACTCGGATGAACTTATCCTCCACAGCAGAGGTGACTCTTGGTCTTCCTTTCCTGGGGCGGTCCTCATGCCAGCCAGTTTCTTTGTAGCGCTTGATGGTTTTTGCGACTGCACTTGGGGACACTTTCAAAGTTTTCCCAATTTTTCAGACTGACTGACCTTCATTTCTTAAAGTAATGATGGCCACTTGTTTTCTTTACTTAGCTGCTTTTTTCTTGCCATAATACAAATTCTAACAGTCTATTCAGTAGAACTATCAGCTGTGTATCCCCCTGACTTCTGCCCAACACAACTCATGGTCCTAACCCCATTTATAAGGCAAGAAATCCCACTTATTAAACCTGACAGTGCACACCTGTGAAGTGAAAACCATTTCAGGTGACTACCTCTTGAAGCTCGCCAAGAGTGTGCAAAGCAGTAATCAAAGCAAAAGGTGGCTACTTTGAAGAACTTAGAATATAAGACATATTTTCAGTTGTTTCACACTTTTTTGTTAAGTATATAGTTAAGTATATAATTCACGTGTGTTAATTCATAGTTGTGATGCCTTCAGTGTGAATCTACAATTTTCATAGTCATGAAAATACAGAAAACTCTTTGAATGAGAAGGTGTGTCCAAACTTTTGGTCTTTACTGTATGTGTTAAATATTAATTTAGTTTGGATTTCAGTCTATGTGAAAGGAGACAATTCAGTTTTGTTTTGCTTTTGGATACATTTTTGATACAACTGTTTTGGATTCAGTTTGGATTCAGTCAGAGATGATATTTATTGAGTCAGATGTGATATTTATATGTAATATTATCTGCATTTCATATTTTGTTCAGTTGATGCTTTGGCCTGTCTGGCACATTTTATTTTATTACCATCACCATTTTATTACCACCACTATTATAGGCTATAGGACAGGGAGGCCCTCCAGATGTTGCAGAACTACAATTCCCAACATCTCCCACAGAGGTTGGGCATCCCTGCTGTAGGAGAAGTGGTGCCCTCTCTCTTGTCCTCGCAGTACTCCACATTTTATTGTCTTGACTTGATGTATATTTAGTGCAGCACAGATGGTTGGAAGGATGATTGTGATTGGCTGCAGTCAGCTCTGAAAGTTGCTGGCTGAAACGCGTTTCAGTTTATATTTCACTATGGAGCTGATCTCCTGTCTTGAATTCTCAGTAGTATCATTCCCACATTGAGTGGCCAATACTTGCTTATTGTATTAGGGAAGTCCAGATAAATCTGGAGCATTAAACCTATATTTTAGTTTTCCCAGTTGCTACAAATTACAGCATATAACACCAGTTTGTAATACAGTTAATCAGCACAAGTCAATCCTATCAAAAAAGCGATGTGTATCAGGCTTTACTTTAAGCACTCATGAGCCACAAGGCTCATATTAAAGGCTGCTTTATAATCTCACCGTCTTCTGCAGCCAGTCACAATCTCCTGTCAGGAACATCTGTCCTGAGTTTAAGATAAGTGATGCTCATTCAGAGCAGTGACATGTGGTATATCGATAGGACACTAATGTCTCACACAGCTTCAAGAGCACTTAATACACGTGGCCCTTGAGATTTTTCATGTTACTGTCTACATAAAAATGAGAGTGTTTAAAGCGTGATTGCATTTATAGGCAAAAATACCTCAATATATATTACCTAAGAAATACATTTGTATCAGAGCTAGCTTTATAATGCTGCATAGCTGAGTGTGTCAACTTGTGTCATGATGCTATGAAATGGTAGCTTTAGTGCCCATTAGGCTGCAGAGAAAGATACAGCATAGTCATCTGCATAGACAATCTGTCATGAGGATCAACCATATAAAAAAGGCATAATGCCCCGTTGGGATGATTCCTGAAGAGTAAAATGATGCAGAGAGATTCACTCGAAAGAGGCCCCAAATATTCTGTAATAACTATAGCTAGAATGAAGCAGTCTGAACGAAACAATCTGAAAAGTGCTCCTCAGTATATGGAGCTTTGAACAAGCTGGAAGGCCTCCGTGTTGAAGCAATGAGGTAGGCATTGGATAGTCATCGCAACGTTTAACCTCCGATGCAACTTCTGGATGCACACTCCTATACCTCTTCACTCAGTCATTCGACTTCTCATCAGGATGGTGGTCTATGGTATTGAGCAGTATGTCTTCATGGTGCGATGTGTACCTGAACATTTATGAGCCGTTTGTGAATCAACTGGATGATTAATGTTAACGGAAGGGTACTTGCAGCAAGATGGAACAACATATCACATATCGGAAAGGAGCATGGCAGAAATTGAGTCCTATTTCAGCAGCAGGGTACTTTCAAAGTGACTTTGGCCACCACGGTCATCGGATCTGACACCACCAGACTTCTTCCTTTGGGGTATGATCAAAGGAAAAGCCTATCAAAACAAGTCTGGCACTGTGGAACATTTGAAGGAAAACATCCGAACGTGAAATTGCTTCTGTTCCTCCCCGATATGCTTACTGATACATTCAGGCACATGGAACGTTGCATCAAAATGTGTCTGGCAGAGAACGGAAATCACTTTCAGGATAGCATCTAATGCAATCAATTATACATATGTGAAGATATGTAGCGTGTAGAGATGAGCGAGCATGCTCGGCCGAGCATACTCGGGAGCAATTTTCGAGTAGTAGCGTACGCATCTTCTAATCTGTACGCATTAGCGTACGAATTTATAAGATGCGTACGCATTAGTGTACAGATTATAAAATGCGTATGCATTAGTGTACAGATTATAAAATGCGTACGCTACTACTCGAAAATTGCTCCCAAGTACGCTCGGCCGAGCATGCTCGCTCATCTCTAGTAGCGTGTTTTTTTGGGGGGAGTTTAGATTGCTTTATCCTAATGGGAGTTACAACAGAATATTTGGAAGCTCTTTCAGGCGTAATGGCATAAATGATGACTGAAACTGACGGCAGTTTGGAGCTGTTGTAGATTTCATTCCAGTGCAATTTTTGATGAGGCCTGTACCTCACCATTAATTACATGGCTCATCCACCAGTGCAGGTCTCATAAAGACTGATGCAGCAGATGCTGGTTTTAATGAATAAGGGCCTATGTTTTGTTTTCTTTGTTATTTTAATATATGCATTCTATTGTTAAAGTGATTAATACCATAATTAATACCATATTATAAGTGATAAATGTATAATTCCTAGGAACTTCACTGATGGATCCCTGACTGATGACTAGAATGGGGGTCCCAAGCCTTTGTGGTCAAGCAAGCCCACTACTGAATGAAGAGGCAATGCCTGTGCTCAAATTCCTCCTTTCTACAGTTGTGTAGTGAGAAGAAACGGGGGCCTCGGGGCCTCCATTCTAGTAATCAGTGGAGCATCGCAGCAGTGGGTGCCACCAGCAATAGACATTTATCACTATGCTCTGGTTAGGTGATAAATACTGATCCTGAGACATCCCCTTGGGGGTTTTCCAGTGGTGAACAGTTATGGCAGTCTGTGTCCTGGTAGTCACGCCTATGCTGTTTATGTACTTTATTAGTCCTTCAGAAGAGCACTGGTATATTTGAGTGCAAACACATTTTATTCCACTTTATGGGTACTACGTGTGAGTCCAACATATAACATTAAGGTATATTTGATCTCCCCTTATACCATAACCAGACCAATATATTTTTAATGGAATATCTCTGACATTTGATACGCCCTACCTTATTTTCTTTAAGCGACCTCCTTACAGCACTTTCATCATTTGATGGATGTCTGTTGTTTTAGATTTTAACAATGAAAAATTTGTGGTTAAAAAGTCGTTTTCACACAATTACATCATCCTGATTAATGCAACCTCTTAGGGCATACCTACAAAATCAGATTGCATAATACACAAAAACAGCAGGCCCTCAGAAGATAATGTATAATGATGACCGAAAAAACGCTTCATATACTAGTTAGATATTGAATTCAGAGCAATTATGTTCTAAACATGGCAAGTTTTCTTTACTTAAATATTGCGAATGGGGCTGAGCTATGATAGAAGACACAGGCTGTGGATAAGGGTGGTGCTGTTCCTACACCATGTTTTTCTAAATTCATTAAATTCCTAGCAATGTGACCTTTTTTGATAGTCCTTATGAAATAACCATACTAATCTACTTTTTTTCAGCTGTCAAGTGGCAAATAAGACCTGCCCCAGAAGCCATATTTGGAACAACCATTTGTGCAAATGTATACAGCATCATGACTTTTCATCACATCATGAAGAATCAGGTAAGTGATTTCTTCCATGCAAAAGACTTTTTTTTTCCTTTAGGATGTAATTAATTGTTTGTTCTTAATGTATCTTTATCTCCAGGGATCTCTGGCTATATCTTACATAAATCATGTGCTGTATTGGATAATTCTGCTTATTAGTAGTGACGTAATATCACAGTAGGGCTTTATGTTTTTGTTACTTTGAAGAGTGTAGCAGTGTGACAACTTCTTATATTATCAAGATAAGAAAATTACAGCAGTGCAATATGATCTCCATTATAATAACATAAAAGCCTATTCTTTGCGCGTCTTCCATCCATCTATTTAGAGATGAATGATTTCTATGAATCTGATAATATTTTATTACCTCACTCTAAGACGATCTGTCACCACAACCTCCTTTATCCATTGAGTATCATTTATTTATTGCTTTACCTCATAATGTATGGTGTTAATATATAGAACACAAAAACTAAAGTATCTCCTAAAATGCATTGTACTTATAATGAGTCAAAGAACATGGCCATCCTCAGGAGAGATCAAAATATAAAGTTTCCAGATCCCTAGATTATAACCACCATTACTTCTAGCCTAATCTGATCCATGGTTGTCCATTACCTCCTGGTATACAGTACTGCAGGTATTCAGAACTTGGAAACCCATTGGGAACCTTGTGTTTCTGGTAACTCAGTATTATGTGGTCCTTCATTTTTGGTCCATAGTTCTGTCCACTGATATCCATTGATGCAGTGTCCATAATAGTTACTACAACTGTGCCACCAAGTTCTACTGATCTTACCATACCTACGTACTTGGTTCAATGTTCAGCCACTGTACATTGATGTCACAGAGAGGTACCGTAGGTGCAAACAAAAAAAAATAAAACATGCCAATAGCGCCACTTTTAAAGGGGTTTTCCAGGATTTTACTACTGATGACTTATCCAGAGGATAGGTCATCCGTATATGATCGTTGGGGGTCCGACACCCAGGACCCCCGCCGATCAGCTGTTTCAGAAGGTACCGGCTCTCCTGTGAGTGCTGCTTACCAAGCACAGCACTGTACATTGTACAGCGGCTGTGCTTGGTATCGTGCTCAGTCCCATTCAGTTCAAATGGGCTGAGCCGCTCCTAGGCCACGTGACTGTTGAACGTGACTTCACTGGCCTAGGAAAAGCTAAGAGAAGGCTGCGATGCTCACAGGAGCACCGGTGCCTTTTCAAACAGCTGATCGGCGGGGGTCCCGGGTGTCAGACCACCACCGATCAGATACTGATGACCTATACTGAGGAAAGGTCATTAGCAGTAAAATCCCGGAAAACCCCTTTAAGCTGTCTGTGCACATTAGGTTAATGTTAGCCAAACCTACGTATTTTGATAGGTACCTTCGACCATCTAATGTGTATGGAGGTGTTCTGAAGATCAGGCTTTTAGGTATATACAGTACGGTTAAACAGTGCAGTTTAAAAAAAAGACATAGGTTCATCAAGTGTAACCAGGGGAGGGGTTGTAAATATTTTTTCATTTGTCTATTATTGCATACACCGTAAATCTATCTATAAATAGTGTATTTGCAAAAATGTTTAGACTATTAGTTTTATATATCTATTTTGATTTTCCATAGACACCTCTGAGGCATACCATGACATTTGTGGTCCAAACAAGGAATTAGATGAAGAAACCTGTCAGTGTGTCTGTAAAGGTGGCTTGTTGCCTTCAAGTTGTGGTCCTCATAAAGAGTTGGATCGAACTTCTTGTCAATGTGTCTGCAAAAATAAACTTCTTTCAACTTCCTGTGGAGCCAACAAAGAGTATGATGAAGAGAGGTGCCAGTGTGTGTGTAAAAAGACCTGCCCAAAACACCAACCACTGAATCCTATTAAATGTGCATGTGAATGCGTAGAAACTCCAAACAAATGTTTCCTTAGAGGAAAGAGATTCAATCATCAAACATGCAGGTATATGGACAGAATGTTGTGGAAATCTGTTTAACTTTGTAATATAAACTTTATTTCTGATGTGCCTTACTCATAGGTTCTCAGGAAATCAGCAATGTAGACATTTCTTAGGACTCTTTGTTATCAGCGTTTTTTATTTCCATTGCTCTGCTCCGTTATAGGAGCAGAACAACAAAAATAATGGAAGTGCCAGATTTGGCACATAACTTACAGAAACGGAACCAAATGGATCAAATTGACTATAATGGGATCCATTCCGTTTTCATTCAGGAGAACACTTTTTCCTGTGCCCTTACTGTATATTCAAAATCACAGAAAAAAAGTGGTCTCAAATGGCAGAAAATGCTCAAAACCCTAAATGCTGTTTCGCATTTCTAACCGGGGGAGCAAATCCCGCACATGTGGTCCGCTGCTGAACGTAATCCCCAGCAAAAATGCATACAATGGAGGATGCCTGCACCGGACCACATGTACTACAAAGACATCCTACACAGGATGACCAAGTGTGCGGATGTGACAAACTATATAAAACAACAATACAGAGAAAATGGTGCACTACAAAGGTAAATGCAATTGGCAATGCAATATATGGCTAAACCCTCACACTGATATTAAAACAAGACTTTCGCCAATATATACTTATATCAAGAACATACCGGAGCCCGAGCACTCTATCAAGGTATCTCAAGTGGCACGGGACCCGACACACAGCAACCAGCTCCCAGTTACCTCCAGCGTGAATTTCTGTGATTTTGTTTGTACATGTATACCTGTACATGTGTGATTTCACGCTGGAGGTAACTGGGAGCTGGTTGCTGTGTGTCGGACTTCATGCCCCTATCTGCAATTACCTATACCATAGTAGGGTGAGCGTTAGGTCCCGTGCCACTTGAGATACCTTGACGTGGTGCTCGGGCTCCAGTATGTTCTTGCTATAAGAATTTATTGGCGAAAGTCTCATTTTAATATCAGTGTGAGGGTTTAGCCATATATTATCAATTGCATTTACCTTTGTAGTGTACCATTTTCTGTGTCTTACTGTATATTCCATAGACATGTATAGGTCTCCAGTAAGCTAAGCCAAGCATGTGTTCTGAATGAGGAGAGGGAAAAAAAGCCTCCTTTTGAAATACAAATGCCCAATACTTCTATCCCATGTCATCTTGAGTTGGGATACTGTCATACATTTTAGATGGTCAACTGGTTCCACCAAGATCAGCAGATATTGATGGCCACCTTTAGCCTATTGGTTTTCACATTTTCAGTCTACTTATATTTATATATTATGTAATTAACTATGTACATATATATAATAAATACATACAGTTGTATAGATATAAGGTGTGTATATAGTGTAGATTACTCTATTTCAGTCACTGTACTGTATGTACATTCACTCAATGTTCTAGTAAGATAGGTATATTAACTTGTATGTGTTCAAGGAAGATATGATCAGTACTGCTTTATGGGACTCATAGATAAGGGTTTTTCTGAGATGATGACCTATACTCTACATAGGTCATCAGTATCTGCTTGGTGGGGGTCTGACACCCTGGACCCCCGTCGAGCTGTTTGAGAAGGCGCCAGCGTTCACAGTAGCACCGTGGCCTTCTCTCAGCTCACCAAGCACAGTGCTATTCATTGTACAGACTGCCGTTGCTATTACAAGTCAGTACCGTTCACTTCAATGGGACTGAGCTGCACCTAGGCCTTGTGACCGATGAACGTGATGTCACATGCCCTAGGCAAAGTCAGATCCCCACTGATTAGATACCAATGACCTAACCTGAGTATAGGTCATCAGTTAAAAAAAAATCTCGGTAAACCCCTTTAATGGCAATAATGAAATAAATGGCAATAACCAGCAATCATTTGGTAAGGAAGCAGTTGACTGACTATTAGTTAGACTATTGTTAGTTAGTGAAGCTTATTACATAACTAGAAATATGGTAACTACATTTTGTAAATCAGGACTATTTTTATTTTTTTTGCAGCTGTTACAGACCCCCTTGTACAACTCGACCGAAACGTTGTGATCCTGGTTTCTACTATAGTGAAGAAGTTTGTCGCTGTGTACCTACATATTGGAAAAGACCACACATGAACTAATTACCACAGAACACATGATCCATATGCCTCTGAAAACAAGGAACACTTAATTTTATTCTAACTTTTGGATCTACTATTGCATTGGAAACCACATGTGGAGTAAGGAAATATGCACTGTGCAGTATGTAAAATGGGACCCGAGTTTAAAGATCGACCAAGAGTTTTTTGTTTTTTTTTAAGGACTTGATGGGTCATGTGCAATGACAAAGCAAGTCCATGGTTTTCCTGTGATTTTTTTTATCAAGATAATGACTATATAATTTATTTCCACTAAAAATATTGTGCAGCATTTCTGTTTATAGCAATAACAATGTAAAAGCGCACTGTGATTAATATTTTTATATCATGTAAAATATGTTTAAAATAAAAGAACCTGAAACTTGTACTATAAACTACCAATATGTTCAGTCGGATTCCGTATCACGCCTCAAGAGCATCCACATGTAAGACATTTTATTTTTTTATTCTAAGTATTTTTGGAGTTTTGCTATTGAAATTCTGTTTATAATGAAAAGTTACCATCAGTATTCCACTGGCTTCATGTTTCTAGGTCGTATGTTAATTGGAAGGAAGCACCTGAAAATGGAAGTCTACTAAGTACTGTACTTTTTATTGCATATCCATAGCTATAGACCTCGCTAGGACATGCCCCTATTGTCTGATAGGTGCGGGTCCCACCTCTGGGACCCGCATCTACATTGAGAACAGAGTGGGGAAATGAATGGAGGGCGCACTGAGCATGTGCAGCTGCCCTCCATTCATTTCAATGGGGCCGCCGAAAATAGCCAAGCGCTGGCTTGAATATTTCGGCCTGCCCCATAGAAATGAATGGGAGCAGGAGCCGCGCAAGCGCAGTGCAGTCCCATTCACTTCTATGGTGGTGGACGGACTATGGGGGTATATTCTGGCGATATGTCCCCATTGTCTGAGATGGGAATACCCCTTGAATGTAAACTAGGTACAGGTTAGTGATGGTTGCTGGGAAGCTCTAGCTTTAAGGTAATATGTTGTAAGCACAATGCATGCTCAGTGTTAGATATTATTAATACTGAATGATATGACTAGCATAACAATAAGCATCAGGTATGTGGCAATATCCAGTACTACAGATGTGTCCTGTCTTATCTGTGCTCTTGCCTAAACATATCTGAAGATTTTAAAAAAATATGATTTTGTGATATAGTGCTACAAGATGTCTATCCTATATAAGTCTATGTGTGGTCATCCAGTGGTTGTGATGTGAACTGCAGTATGTCAATGGTATTGCAAGCATGCTGCAATATTGTATTAAAAATTGTTTCATGAGAAATTGGAGTCACATTCAAGAAACGGTAACACATTGGTGGTTATGACAAATGATGTTTGTTAACGCAATGCACAGAATGATCTTTAAAACTTTAACAAGAAATTCATTAAGATTCAGGAAATTCACAGAAAGGTAATGTTGTTGAAATGGTTTCATTAAGGCAGGGATGCTCAACCTGCGGCCCTCCAGCTGTTGTAAAACTTGTAAAACTCCAACTCCAACCATGTCCTGCTGTAGGCTGATAGCTGTAGGCTGTCTGGGCATGCTGGGACTTGTAGTTTTGCAACATCTGGAGGGCCACTGGTTGGGCAACCCTGCATTAGGCTATTACAGTCTTAAAAGACTGCAAAAACTGTGAGCCTGCGTATTCAATCAGCCAAGCCAAATGATGTCATATGATGTAAAGACTTGAGGAGGCTATTTTCCTTGGGCCCCTTAATTGGCACTTTTGGTAATTGTTACAGCATATAACTGTGTTTATGAGCTTATCTCCTATAGAGAGATAAAAATGTAATCTGTCCTATCTTAACTCAAAATGCTATATCTATTTGGTCTTAAAACCTAGTCATACCATCAGGGTCTGATTGGCCCACCAGGGTACCAGGGGATCCTCCAGTGGGCCCAAGCTCTGACTGTCATGGAAAACATGGCTCTTAAATGGTTAGTCTGGGTTTAGAGCTGAACCTGGACATACCCACATTTTTACCCAGGCAGCCCCCCTAGTATGAGCATCGGAGCATTAAATGCCCGGCTCTGAATTGCACAGGACAAAGGCATTTTTAGGAGTTCTGGTGACGTACCGCGCTCTCCACAGGGACTGCTAGACAGAGGCTTCCATCCAGCAGTGAACTCGGTGAGGTCACCGGTACTAATGGGTGGGCTTTAGCACTGCCCTAGCTTGTAAAACGGCTAGAGCAGTGCTAAAACCCGCCCATCAGAGCTGGTGACGTCACTGAATATACTGCTGGGCTGAAGCCTCTGCCTGGCAGTGTGAAAACATAAACAAAAAAGCCCTTGCCCCGAGCTGAAATTCTCCAATGCTAATATCAGGCGGCATGCCTGGGGGGTTCAGCTCTGAACCCGGACAGCCCCTTTGAGTTCCTATATACACAAAGGGAGTTCCTTCAGAATAATTTCCTCTGATGGGCCCAAGGGACTTCAGTCCATTGCTGCATACCATTGAAATGTAACCACCATATTGTGTTATGTATTCTTTTGCTTCTAGTTTAAAATTGGTAAGCATAAAACACTGTAGCACCAGCCATTCTAGAAAGTAGGGATTTTTTTTTTCATGTCATACATCCATCTGAGGAAACATGTTGGGTTTGTTGGCGCATAGTCAATACATTTTGATAGCTACATTTTAATCTGACCGCTACTAGTGAATGTCTGCCCTGTGACACCGTATTATTTTTAGATTCAATATTAAATGCATTTAAATATATTAACATATTTATAAAGAGGCTGGTGTTCATTTTTTTTTTGTATAAAGCTCTACATCACTAGCATAGACAAAGAGAAAAAAAGTGAAAATCTGTGGACTTTCGCTTTAAAGTTAATTGCCTTTAGTGGCAAAAGCTATAGTAAAATGATATTGACTATCCACTGGATAGGGGATAACTATTAGATCGGTGGTGGTCCTAGCGCTGGTACCCCCACAATCACAAGAAGGGAGGCCTCATACCCCCTGCAGCCCCCCTGAAATGAAGAGAGGGGCCGGTCGGGTATGTATGTAGCCAGTCTATTCATTTCTATTAGAAATCTGGAGATAGCAGACCGCTGTCCGCTGATAGCAGAGCTCCCAGTGAATAGTTATCCCCCATTCTGTGGATCGGAATACCCCTTTAAGGATCCTGCCCTCACATCACTCCTTGACTCCACCCATAATGGCTATATGAACTGTTCATATACATTTCACACATTTATAAAATCTTTCCTGATTTAGGAGTTATTTCTCTGCTTGTCTTAGATGTGGTCAGACCCTTTTCATGGCATAAAACGTGCGGCTTGATATGAATGAAGTTGTTCAATGCAAAATGTGATATTGGTTTATATATTAATGTGGAAAGTATAGCTTCCTGGCAAAATAGTACAGGATCATGTTGTCAGTAAATTCAAGAAATTAAATTGAGTCTGTCCCCAGGAATTTCACTGTTAAACCAGGCACAATGCCTTTTAAAACTGGCTCAGCTGAATGTAATGATATCTTTCACTCAGTGATCTGATGCTTTATTACAGAGATCCATATGCAAGTGAACAGGTAAAGGGGTATTCCCATCTCACAAATGTAGTTTGTATAGTTAGATATAGCCATACCAATATTATTACTAATAGAATGTATTTATATAAAATGTACAGTTTAGAAGATTTGCCTATTTGTATATCCATTGTCCCACACACATCAGTCAGGCCGTTGCCCCTAGTTACGGCCACAGCGGCCATGTAGTAGTGGTGGTCAGCTTGCTACTTTTCAAACCCGCTCTGAGGTAACTGCTGTATTGTGAATACACGTTGCATGAGCATGCGCAGACACATCTGTGATTTGGACGCTACCAGTCCAAAACGCAATTGTCAGGATCCGTCCAAAACGCAGACTTTATAAACAGATCCGGCTCCATAGAGCTGAATTGATCTTGGAACAGGATCTGTTTCTCTGCGTTTTGGAAGCACAGACAAAAATGCTTCAACCCTAAGATGTGTCTCCGCATGCTGATGCAATGTGTGTTCACAATACAGCAGTTACCTCAGAGCGGGTTTAAAAAGGAGCAAGCCGACCACCACTACTACATGGCCGTAACTAGGGGCAACGGCCTGACTGTTGTGTGTGGGACAATGGATATACAAATAGGCAAATCTTCTAAACTGTACATTTTATATAAATACATTCTATTAGTAAAAATATTGGTATGGCTATATCTAACTATACAAACTACATTTGAGAGACGGGAATACACCTTTAAGTGCACTGAGGGTGGACCCAAGTCCACCTTTGCTCTTCCTGGTTTCTCTTCTAGCCCCTCCCTCTCCTTAATTGACAGGACCAGGTTCCTCCATAGCCATATAACCTGGCCCTGTCGATCAAGAAGGAGAGGGAGGGGCTGACAAAGGAATCAGAAGGAGCAAGGGTGCACAGAGTGGCTTTGCATCCCCGGTGCACCGAACTGTTCATTTGCATATGGATTAAAAGTAAGTGAAAGATATCATGACTAGTGATGAGCGAAGTATTGAAAAATTCGATTTGGCTGCTTTGTCAAATTTTACAAAAAACATCACTTTGTTATGAAGTAAGTGCATTTCTTTTTAAGTAGTGAGTGCAATGTCAGGGAGTGGTGATTGCGACTCCCCGACATTAAAACCCTCAGATGACTTAAATTCGCCCAACACTAATCATTACATTCAGTTTAGCTAGCCCTACAAGACATTTTGCCTGATGGATTTCTTGGTTACAGACTCCCTTTAAGTAGGTGCAAGAAATGTTAAAAACTTTAAAAGTCCAATATTAGTCACCTACTAAAGCCCTTGCTGCTCCAGCACTGGTTTTCCATTGCTTTACTTTCCTGGAGCAATAACATACCGTAGCATCAGGTGACCAGTCTTAGCCACTGATGTTCACATACATGGCACTTGACCACTGAGGCACTCACTGGCTGCAGCAGTCAGGTGCTGGTGCAGAATGGTATTGCTCTGGGGAAATAAACAGGGACTATCAGAGCTTCAGCGCTAGGGAAACGGGGATTTTAACAGGTGAGTAATGTTTGTTTCTATCTTGTTGTATTATTATTTATTTTAGCATTTTTTTATTTCCTTCAGCTAGTTTTTGTTGTTTTTTTGTTTTTTTTTACTCTGAGACAACCCCTTCAATATTCAATTGTAATAGCTAATTGTTTCTGAATTTACCCATGGAGAAAACCACTAAGCTATATTTCTTTTTGGTATCTAAGTACTATGTATATTTTATTATAATTCCCCTTGTACGTCTTATACATCTCAGTATTTCTCTGCATTTATGTACAGTATGACCTTGATGACCCTGTGTTTTATTCCCAGATGGACAACCTATTGTGTTATGCACTTGGACATAGTCACTTTGTGGGTATGAGATTTTGTTTTGACTTGTGACTATGCTTCCTATGCTTGTAAAGTGTGAACTATTAATTCCTAACGTGATGTTGGAATACATTAGATTCAGCGAAGTGTGATGTTAGGCAGGACGTGAAAATATTCACATTTAGTCTGAGCCAAAAATGCAGTTAAGAGAAATATCCTCAAATTCAGCAGGAATGGGCCATTTTACCATTTTCTACTTTTGCCTAAAATCACACTTTAAACTATATGTTTCTTAAAAAGACAGTCCTGGCTGTATGTAGTCTTAATGTAAAGGAAACAATTGCACTTTTGTAAGTAACATATCAACAAAAAGCATTTTGTAGGATTGGAAACCAATCAGAATTTTTTACAGGCTTCAGTCACCTTTTGAGAAGTCACATTTGCTCTGTTAAGCTCCTGAAATCATGAATGTATTGGTATTACTATGTGGCTTATCATCACCTGGTGATAACTGCATAAAGGACATTCTTCCATAGATATGTTCTTCTTGTATAAGGTTTTTATGCAGGATTCCTTGAAAATGCAAATATTGCTGATATGCTTCAGGTATCTGAAATTTGCAATAAATATTTCAATAATGAAAAACTATTTGACATGTCTATTATTGTTTTGGTGCACTTACTTAATAGCTTTGGTGCACTTTGTACACGTATAGAGAATATGTTTTTTTACTGTTCTGATGAAATATCAGTGATATGTTATTAGCTTTTATTCTGTATGTCTCCATGTCTCCATTTATGTCTCCATAGTAGTTCCATATCATAGGAAATGCATACTTCATTTTGTATACTTTTCAATAGCTGTTTGACAATTCAGATTATTTGATTATGTGACTGCATAAGACATTAGCATCACCAATGGCATATTGTAGGCCTTAGGATCCCGGAACTTCATCTCACACCTTTGCATTGTTAAAATGGGCTGAGCCAAGATTTGAAGTTATCCATCGATCACAAGATCCAGGGGTTTTATTTCTCCTCATATGAATGGAGTACCAGTTAGCATGCTTCTTTCCTCCATACAGCACTACCAGAGATAACTGTACTGCAATGTTCTATTTTGAGTGTGTCATTTAGTGAATATCATTACATTTGCAGAATTTTTTTTATACTACAAAAACACTGTAGAAATGTCTTCTGATACGAATTCTTTCTATCCCTGTTGAAATGCCCGATGCTACAATGCAGTCATCAGTACTAGCACCTATCTGTTGATCTTTAATGAACTGAGGTCCTTTATAGATCTTCATCATTTTTACCCTATTTGTGTTATACTTACCGTGGATCCAAGGGACAGGATCAGCTTATACAGCTTGATTGACAGCTATCTCTGTATACACACTTACACAGAGAATACTATCAATCACTAATAACACCTCTGTGTATAGCTATGAGTGACTGACAGCTATCTCTGTATACACACTTACACAAAGAATACTATCAATCACTAATAACACCTCCCCATGTACAGCTATGATTGACTGAAAGCCATCTCTGCATACACGCTTACACAGAGATTGCTATCAATCATTGATAACACCTCCCCTGTGTACAGCTATCAGTGACTTACATCTATGTATACTCACATACACAGAGAATACTATC
The DNA here is from genome assembly GCA_900303285.1 of Rhinella marina. Lineage (NCBI taxonomy): Eukaryota > Metazoa > Chordata > Amphibia > Anura > Bufonidae > Rhinella > Rhinella marina. Next base: position 11,412 of record ONZH01013965.1, on the reverse strand, counting down.
AATCACTGATAATACCTCCCCGTGTACAGTTTTCATTGACTGACAGCTATCTATGTATATACACGTACACAGAGAATGCCATAAATCACTGATAACACCTCCTCTGTGTACAGCTATCAGTGACTAACAGCTACCTATGAACACACTTACACAGAGCATGATATCAATCACTGATAACACCTCTCCTGTACTATCAGAGACTGACAGCTATCTCTGTATACACACTTACACAGAGAATACTATCAATCCCTAATAACACCTCCCCATGTACAGCTATGATTGACTGAAAGCCATCTCTGCATACACATTTACACAGAGATTGCTATCAATCACTGACAATACCTCCCCGTGTACAGCTTTCAGTGACTGACAGCTATCTATGTATATACACTTACACAGAGAATGCTATCAATCACTGATAACACTTCCCCTGTGTACAACTATCAGTGACTGACAGCTATGTATGTATGTACACTTAAACCAGGAATGCTATCAATCACTGATAATACCTCCCCTATGTACAGCTACCAGTGACTGACAGCTATGTACAACAACAAACTTCCAGCAGAGGTGGTTGATAAATCCACAGTAACTGAATTTAAACATGCCTGGGATAAACATGTATCTATCCTCAGATAACAATAAAGGAATAATAAAAGGGCAGACTAGATGGACCAGCTGGTCTTTTTCTGCCGTCAATCTTCTATGTTTCTATGTGTACACACTTACACAGAGAATATTATCAATCACTGGTAACATCTCCCCTATGTACATCTATCAGTGACTAACAGCTATCTATGTATACACACTTACACAGAGAATGCTATCAATCACTGGTAACACCTCACACGTGTACAGCTACCAGTTACTGACAGCTACCTCTGTATACACAATTACACAGAGAATGCTATCAATCACTGATAACACCTCCTCCTTGTAAAGCTATCACTGACTGACAGCTATGTATGTATACACACACTTACACAGAGAATACTATCAATCACTGATAACACCTCTCTTTTGTACAGCTATCAGTGACTGACAGCTATCTATGTATACACACTTACACAGAGAATGCTATTAATCACGGATACCACCTCCCCTGTGTACAGCTATCAGTGACTGACAGCTATCTCTGTATACACACTTAAACAAGGAATGCTATAAATCACTGATAAAATCACCAACTTGGCTACTGAGCTCACAAATGTGCTTAGCCCCCCTGCTCTGTAAGATTGCACTGTATTTTCATGGCAACATGTTGTCTTTACTACAGTGCTGTCCAGGAATATGCTGTTTTGTACACTGGTATCTGTCTGGCACTAGAGAGTAAAATTTGCAATGCAATAGGTCAGCATAAAGTGAACTCTGCAATAAGAACTACTGTAGTTAACATTGCAAAAGATTTGTACTTTATACTCTTTGAAAGGTCTGATAAATGGTTATCCATCTTATGTGATCGATAATTTATGGAGAAGAGTAAGGGTCCTTTTACGCAGGTAGATCTTTGTCCAGTAAATCTGCACCAGTCAAAAATATAGGAAGTCGCTAAGTGCTAGTTTAAGGGCCTTGACATGAGCAGATACTGTACTTGCCCGAACAAAAAGCCACCTGAACAACTGAATCATTCATGCGACCATTAATTTACGTAATTGTTGGCAACATATCCCTCGTTTACATAGGGATATTGGCTGCCTACAAAAGATACATTTTATGCTGCCATAAAAGATCCAATCAGCTGAAAATGAGTGTTTGCTTGTTTTTTGGGTGATCAGCGGGCCTATTACGGTTGGCCTTTTACAAGAGTCAATTATCTGATATAAATGTTCTTCTCAACAAATAATCAGCCCATGTAGAAAGCCCTTGTAATATAATATAGGGCAGTGACGTTTTTTTTACTAAGTCTAATGTACATGAAAGATCTCCCCCATACAAGGCAGGTGTGGTTTAGAGCTATATGCCAAAAATACCAGTCTTGATGGTTTATGGTTCATGATATATGATGGACCTGTAAATGCAAAGTTTGTGCATATGATGTACGTAAATCAACTTGACAAAGTCAGTTGTGCAATGTTTATGGTGTTGCTTTAGCCACCTTATAAACTGGGTTCAGATTCTTTCACTTCATGTTTAGTTCTTATATATGTTTCACCAAGCCTAAACTAGAATGTCAGCTCTCCTGGGTGTACAATTCTCTAAGGTATTTGTAATACACATTGCCAAATGCCACAGCCCAATGCATGTATCTTCCTGCCAACACATTCTTTTGCAGAGAATATGTCATAGCAGAATGCCATGATAGTCACCTGTCTGATGTACGTGAATTGCTAATCCTAAACTAGAAATCCATGGCTTCTCTCATGTGTGTAAGGTCACATCTAGCAGAAAATTGTATTTGCCCCATCCAGATTTATCATGTAAGTCAATCTCATTTGATATGAAAATCACATAGATACCTTGTGTTTGTAACCTGCACATTGTTTAGAACAGTGTTTTCTCTAAAAACTGCTATGAATAATATCTGTGTATCACAGTTCTGGTAGATATAGACATCACGAGTCAAGTAGCCACTAGTGTAACTAAATTGTAATATAATCACAGAGTACCTTCACCAGTGTAAAATGTAACCTTTACTGATGATCATTAAAAGTCACCCATATGGTGCTCATAAAACCGAGCTAGTGAGGCTGGGCTGGACAAGAGAGGAATTGATAACTGTCCCTCACAATTGCCCTACTGAACTATGGGCCCTTCCTATCAGATATATAGCGGTTCAATGCTCGGATCCCCTGCGCTCCCCTCCATCTGATCTTGGGGGAAGAGGGACCATAAAAATACAGCAGTCTTGCAGACTGGCCCTCTGCTTACTGCTGTATATTTAAATGATGCGGTCAGGAAGGAGTTAAGCATCTTCGATGAGGATAACTTAAGCTTTCCAGTTCACCTTTCAAAAATCCTGTGGGCAAATTCATATAGCACAGTTCACCTCATGTCTGTTCTTGCATAGAGTTGAGTCATTGTTCCAATAACATTTACATCACTATTTTCATTTATATTTTTTTCATTCATTTTTTACTGCATATCATGTGGGATTTCTATGTATATATTCTACTGTGTACATTTTTTAAGTCAAGTTATAAGGGAACTTTCTGAAATATCCACCAACCCCTTGAAGCAAATGGATAAAAATAAAATCCCCAAAAATTCAGCTGTCACTAAATACAATTATGGTGTCTCGTTTATCAAAACAGACAACTAATCAGATTTAATTTCCCAATTTACTCTGTGCAATGAAAGCTGAACCTGCATCATCACTAATAACATCCAAGAACAGAGGTCACCTGTTACAATAATGCTCCCCACCTCCTGTTAGCAAATTGTAATACAGGGCGGACTGGAAGATGTAAATGGGTGGGGTTTGCATTACTAATCGGCCGGAGGCTTGGGCTCCTTCCTGCTTAGCTGAGCTTCCGGGCACTTGCGGGGGGAAATTTACATATCGAATATAAGTTGTTTTCTCGTATATACGGCGTGGGACAGCGCTTACAAAGGTATACTGTTAATCTGGGTAAGGGGGTCTAGAGCCTGATCTGAGCGGTCTATGATGCTCAGATCAGGTGAAAGACTCCCTTTAACTCTCTTGTGCATGGAGTTCACTAGAGCTTCACAGGTTGCCACTGGAATCCTCTTCCACTCCTCCATGATGACATCACGGAGCTGGGGGATGTTAGAGACCTTGTGCTCCTCCACCTTCAGTTTGAGGATGCCCCACAGATGCTTAATAGGGTTTACGTCTGGAGACATACTTGGCCAGTCCAGCACCTGTACCCTCAGTTTCTTTAGCAATGCAGTGGTCATCTTGGAGATATGTTTGCGGTATCCTGTTGGAATACTGCCCTGTGGTCCATTTTCCGAAGGGAGGGGATCATTCTCTGCTTCAGTATGTCACAGGATAACAGGCTGAATTGGATGGACAGATGTCTTTTTTCAGCCTTATAAACTATGTTACTATGTAACTAGGTTACAGTACATGTTGACATTCATGTAGCTCCCCACAACCAACAGCACTCATGCAGCCCCAAACCATGACACTCCCACCACCATGCATGACTGTAGGCAAGACACACATGTTTTTGTACTCCTCACCTGGTTGCCGCCACACATGCTGAACCAAATAAGTTTATCTTGGTCTGGGGGGCGTGGCCAAGCCGAGCATGTGAGCGGACGCATAGAGAAGAGCTCCCACATAGCATCCGAATAATATCCTTGGCATCCTGCCTATTTCCAGCTTTTAAGTGCTTCTCTGCCTACCTTGGGGTTGAGAGACATCCTACAGCACAGATATGACGCGCAAAAACAAAGATGGAGCGAGGGAGAAAGAGGCCAGAGAAGAGAGCTTGGCGCGGCCTGCACAAACCCCGGGAAAACATGGGGCCGATAAAGCAGCAGAGTTGGCTTCCAAATTGATGCGCTTTGCCAGGAATGCGAGCCAGGGCCCCGACGAGGAGACATCTACTGAGGAGTGGGGAGCTGCGGGTGACTCCAATGAGGAGCGACTGTCACAACAGAAAGGCCCTAAATCCAACATGGCCGCTGGCGCAGCACAGCCACATTGAAAGATGTATTTACGGCTGTTCATCAGTGCAATAATGCTATATCATCCCTGAGTGATCTAATGGGAGGCCTAAGGCAAGATGTTAATATAATCAGACATGACCTCCAAAAAGTCTCGGAACGTATGTCTGAAGTGGAGGGCAGAGTGAGTACTGTGGAGGACAGTATCCCGCCTATCAAATGAGATATGAAGAGGATTATTAATAATGTGGCTATAGTTGCTGCGAAATCTGATGACATCGAGAATAGGATGTGACGCAACAACGTCAGGCTGATTGGGGTGCCACCAAGGCAGCCCGCCAAGACCAATACTGATCCGGATCCTGCACTACCGAGACAGGGACATTATTCTGCGCAAAGCGCGCGAAAAAGGCCATATCACCATTGATGGCAATAACATTTCAATTTTCCCGGACTTCTCGGCTGAGGTTCAACGGAAAAGAGCCCAATATATATGTGAAATGGCGCCTCAGGATTCTACAGATCCACGCACTTCTTTGATTCTCCACTGGAGGCAGCCTCGTGGCTGGACACTAATGAATCTGAACTGCGTCAGGTAGTGCAATGAATAAGGACTCTCGTGGAAAACAAAAGCCCTGCGTTGGTCCTAGTCGGGGACACTCAGATAAGAGGCTGCTGATCATTATACTTTTGTGCTGGTGCTTTTCTTTTCTGTTCCGTTTAAAGCACAGTTATTAATGGTTCATATGTATTAGAGGCAGGATGTCACTATATTGTATGCAGAGAGTGGGACTAATGCTCAGATAGAAGTCGCACCTTTCTTTGACGTAGCAAATTAGTGTATTCACCTTATTTTGCAGTGAAGTAAGCTCACGTTGCCAACGGCTGTGTATTGCTATTTATCAGCCCTAATCCCTGTCGCGCAACGGGGAATGTGTTTCTACTGTCTTTGTTTTTTTGTTTGTTTTTGGGAAACGCACCGTGATTGCTCTGTCCTTTCTCTCTATGGGAGGGAGGGGAAAGGTAATATCCTACCCGCCTTATGAGGATTATGGGGATTAATGTTATAGCATGGAATGTGAGGGGCAGGGGAGATGCGGCAAAAAGGTATGCTAGATTTGATTCGTTGAGATGTTATCAACCAGTCATTGTATGCCTGTCCGAAACCCATTTGATTAAAGACTCAATAGGCGTATTAAACAGGGCATGGTTAGGCCATGCGTATCATTCTACGTATTCCACGCATGCGAGAGGGGTCAGCGTGCTTATTCATAAAGAGATTTCATTTCAGTGTATTACAGTAAAGATCGACCCTCTTGGAACATACGTGTGTTTGCACTGTACCCTGTTTCGGACACAGGTTATAATCATTGCATTATATATTCCCCCCCCCCGTTATGCAGGGGAAGTGGTAAAACATGCATTTGTGGCTGCATCTCCGGAGGTCCCCGCACTGCTAATTGGAGACTTTAATATGGTGTTTGACTGCAACTTGGATAGACATAGGGCTTCCGTCACTTCTGATGTAGTGCACCTATCTAATATGGCTAAGATACTCACAGAGGCCGTGTTTGTGGATCTCTGGAGGACCAGAAATCCTGGTACTAGACAGTTCTCGTGCTATTCTAGCTCTCATAATACTCTGTCCCGCATAGATCTCGCTTTAGGCAGTCAACAATTATTGGAGCTTGCGCATGAAGTGGAGTATGCTCCTAGGAGCATTTCTGACCATTCCCCACTTAGAGTACAACTGAGTGTTGATCCTCCTCGTATACGAGGAGATAACCTCTGGAAGCTTAACCCATTCTAGTTGCAGTTAATTTCAGACTCTGTTGGGTTGTTATCAGAAATGCAAGAATTTATGACCTTTAATTTAGGATCAGCATCCAAACTGATAGTGTGGGACACTTTTAAAACGTTTGTTAGAGGGCTCTTTATAAAACGTATACAACGTCATAAATCTAAACGTAGAGAATTTACGCAGTCTTTACAAGCCAGGGTTGCAGACACTGAGACTCTTTATGTAGATAATTCCACAGAGGATCATAAGTCCCATTGGGATGAGGCACAAAACTGTATAAGGAACATTTGCTGGATTTAGCTGATCGCAAAAGGCTCTTTTGGAAACAAAAGCATTTTGAAGAAGGCGAAAGCGTTGGACACATGTTAGCTAGCGTTATTAGGACTCAGCAGGGTCTTTCACATATTGGCTCTATACGAACTGATACGGAAAGGGTTGAGACAGATAGTCCTGGTATTCTGGCGGTATTTAAAGACTACTATAGACAGATTTATGCTACTAGATTGCAGCGGACTGAACGGGAGATTCGTGATTTCCTTGCTCCAATTCAACTGTCAGTCTTAACAACAGAGCAGAGAGAGAGTCTAGAAGAACCTCTGGGGGTGGAGGAATTAGAGGAAGCGGTGAGGGACCTTTCAAATGAGAAAGCTCCGGGGTGGACGGGCTTCCAGGGGAATTCTTAAAACAGTATAAAGACTTTCTGATACCACATTTGTTGACCGTGTTTGAGGAGGCTGCACTTGAAGGTAAACTACCAGACTCTATGCTAGAGGCTATTATCGTCGTACTACCCGAGCCAGGGAAAGATCCCCTATACCCAGACTCATATCGTCCGATTTCATTGTTATGTACTAGAGATGAGCGAGTAGTGTTCGATCGAGCTGGTATTCGATCGAATACTACGCTATTCGGCGTACTCGATTTCGTTCGAGTATAACGGCGATGGCGCACTTAGAATTAGTTTCCCCTCCCACCTTCCCTGGCGCTCTTTTTCCACCAATCACCATGCAGGGGGGGTATGACAGGCACGCTGAGCACGCTGGCAGCGCGAAAACGGCGTCTACATGGATTGGCTGGAAAAACCATGTGACCTCGAATATTAAAAACTCAGCTCTTCCTGCTCGTACGCATATGCTGCGTGAACTTAGTCAGGGACAGAGGCTGGAGAAGGGAGAGACAGGTTTTAGCTGTTGGACAGGCAGGAACGTGATTAAAAGCCCTTATCAGGGCTACTATAGTGCAGTACAGTGATAGCTTTACTACAATATAGACTTTACAGAGAACGGCTGCTGTATTCAGGGATAGCTGCTGGAGTAGGGACAGAGAGAGGCATTAGTGGTGTATTAGGTGCTCTGCTACATACCAAACTATATTTGGCACTACTGCTGTGTACCTTGAACTATAAAATATATAGGCCTTATAATTGGCAACTGTACTGTGCGTTCTCTTGCAAACTAATTTAAATACCTGGTGTTAATACCCACCGTCTGAACAGTTAGTACACGGCTGTGTACCTTGAACTATAAAATATATAGGCCTTATAATTGGCAACTGTACTGTGCGTTCTCTTGCAAACTAATTTAAATACCTGGTGTTAATACCCACCGTCTGAACAGTTAGTACACGGCTGTGTACTTGAACTATAAAATATATAGGCCTTATAATTGGCAACTGTACTGTGCGTTCTCTGCAAACTAATTTAAATACCTGGTGTTAATACCCACCGTCTGAACAGTTAGTACACGGCTGTGTACCTTGAACTATAAAATATATAGGCCTTATAATTGGCAACTGTACTGTGCGTTCTCTTGCAAACTAATTTAAATACCTGGTGTTAATACCCACCGTCTGAACAGTTAGTACACGGCTGTGTACCTTGAACTATAAATATATAGGCCTTATAATTGGCAACTGCACTGTGCGTTCTCTTCCAAAATAATTTAAATACCTGGTGTTAATACCCACCGTCTGAACAGTTAGTACACGGCTGTGTACCTTGAACTATAAAATATATAGGCCTTATAATTGGCAACTGTACTGTGCGTTCTCTTGCAAAATAATTTAAATACCTGGTGTTAATACCCACCGTCTGAACAGTTAGTACACGGCTGTGTACCTTGAACTATAAAATATATAGGCCTTATAATTGGCAACTGTACTGTGCGTTCTCTTGCAAACTAATTTAAATACCTGGTGTTAATACCCACCGTCTGAACAGTTAGTACACGGCTGTGTACCTTGAACTATAAAATATATAGCTTTATAATTGGCAACTGTACTGTGCGTTCTCTTGCAAAATAATTTAAATACCTGGTGTTAATACCCACCGTCTGAACAGTTAGTACACGGCTGTGTACCTTGAACTATAAAATATATAGGCCTTATAATTGGCAACTGTACTGTGCGTTCTCTTGCAAACTAATTTAAATACCTGGTGTTAATACACACCGTCTGAACAGTTAGTACACGGCTGTGTACCTTGAACTATAAAATATATAGGCCTTATAATTGGCAACTGTACTGTGCGTTCTCTTGCAAACTAATTTAAATACCTGGTGTTAATACCCACCGTCTGAACAGTTAGTACACGGCTGTGTACCTGAACTATAAAATATATAGGCCTTATAATTGGCAACTGTACTGTGCGTTCTCTTGCAAAATAATTTAAATACCTGGTGTTAATACCCACCGTCTGAACAGTTAGTACACGGCTGTGTACCTTGAACTATAAAATATATAGGCCTTATAATTGGCAACTGTACTGTGCGTTCTCTTGCAAACTAATTTAAATACCTGGTGTTAATACCCACCGTCTGAACAGTTAGTACACGGCTGTGTACCTTGAACTATAAAATATATAGGCCTTATAATTGGCAACTGTACTGTGCGTTCTCTTGCAAACTAATTTAAATACCTGGTGTTAATACACACCGTCTGAACAGTTAGTACACGGCTGTGTACCTTGAACTATAAAATATATAGGCCTTATAATTGGCAACTGTACTGTGCGTTCTCTTGCAAACTAATTTAAATACCTGGTGTTAATACACACCGTCTGAACAGTTAGTACACGGCTGTGTACCTTGAACTATAAAATATATAGGCCTTATAATTGGCAACTGTACTGTGCGTTCTCTTGCAAACTAATTTAAATACCTGGTGTTAATACCCACCGTCTGAACAGTTAGTACACGGCTGTGTACCTTGAACTATAAAATATATAGGCCTTATAATTGGCAACTGTACTGTGCGTTCTCTTGCAAAATAATTTAAATACCTGTTGTTAATACCCACCGTCTGAACAGTTAGTACAAGGCTGAGTACCTTGAACTATAAAATATATAGGCCTTATAATTGGCAACTGTACTGTGCGTTCTCTTGCAAACTAATTTAAATACCTGGTGTTAATACACCACCGTCTGAACAGTTAGTACACGGCTGTGTACCTTGAACTATAAAATATATAGGCCTTATAATTGGCAACTGTACTGTGCGTTCTCTTGCAAACTAATTTAAATACCTGGTGTTAATACCCCACCGTCTGAACAGTTAGTACACGGCTTGTGTACCTTGAACTATAAAATATATAGGCCTTATAATTGGCAACTGTACTGTGCGTTCTCTTGCAAAATAATTTAAATACCTGTTGTTAATACCCACCGTCTGAACAGTTAGTACACGGCTGTGTACCTTGAACTATAAAATATATAGGCCTTATAATTGGCAACTGTACTGTGCGTTCTCTTGCAAACTAATTTAAATACCTGGTGTTAATACCCACCGTCTGAACAGTTAGTACACGGCTGTGTACCTTGAACTATAAAATATATAGGCCTTATAATTGGCAACTGTACTGTGCGTTCTCTTGCAAACTAATTTAAATACCTGGTGTTAATACCCACCGTCTGAACAGTTAGTACACGGCTGAGTACCTTGAACTATAAAATATATAGGCCTTATAATTGGCAACTGTACTGTGCGTTCTCTTGCAAACTAATTTAAATACCTGGTGTTAATACCCACCGTCTGAACAGTTAGTACACGGCTGTGTACCTTGAACTATAAAATATATAGGCCTTATAATGGCAACTGTACTGTGCGTTCTCTTGCAAATAATTTAAATACCTGTTGTTAATACCCACCGTCCTGAACAGTTAGTACACGGCGGTGTACCTTGAACTATAAAATATATAGGCCTTATAATTGGCAACTGTACTGTGCGTTCTCTTGCAAAATAATTTAAATACCTGGTGTTAATACACACCGTCTGAACAGTTAGTACACGGCTGTGTACCTTTGAACTATAAAATATATAGGCCTTATAATTGGCAACTGTACTGTGCGTTCTCTTGCAAACTAATTTAAATACCTGGTGTTAATACACACCGTCTGAACAGTTGTACACGGCTGTGTACCTTTGAACTATAAAATATATAGGCCTTATAATTGGCAACTGTACTGTGCGTTCTCTTGCAAACTAATTTAAATACCTGGTGTTAATACCACCGTCTGAACAGTTAGTACACGGCTGTGTACCTTGAAATATAAAATATATAGGCCTTATAATTGGCAACTGTACTGTGCGTTCTCTTGCAAAATAATTTCACGGCTGTGAAGGCAAAATATTGTAACCAAAAAAAATAAAATGCGGAGGGGGGCTAGCGGAATAGGACGTGGACGAGGACGGGGGCGCGGAAATTCTGTTGGGGGCCTTGTTGAAGCCAGTGGGGATACAATGCGTGCTGGTGAGGGTCAAGCCAGGATCCCGCTCATCCAGAATCCCTGCCTTTATGGGACAGTTAAGCAGGGGGCGGGTTACACCGCTGTTGAAGCCTGAGCAGGTTGAACAGGTGGTGCAATGGATAGGCCGATAGCGCTTCCACACAGTTGTCCACCAGCCAGTCATCCACACAGTCTCACTCTGACCCTCCTTCCTCCACACCTGGCCAACAGAGTCATCCCACCATTGACCCCTCCCAGGAGCTCTTTTCGGGTCCTTTTTCAGATGTGCCGGAAGAATCCCAGGAGCTAGCAGA
>ONZH01013964.1:0-15445 GCA_900303285.1 Rhinella marina | reverse complement strand
ATGTATCTCCCATAGCGATGCTCCCCTCAGTATACATTGATCTCCCATAGCGATGCTCCCCTCAGTACTACATGCTATCTCCATAGCGATGCTCCCCTCATATTATATGATTCCATAGCGATGCCTCAGTACTACATGGTATCTCTCATAGTGATGTCCCCTCAGTGCTATCTCCCATCAGGTATATCTTCCTCATAGCGATGCTCCCCCAGTGCTACATGGAGCGACTACATGGTATCTACTCCTCGTAGCGACGCTCCCTCATACTACATGGTATCTCCCGTAGCAACCCCCTCAGTACTACATGGTATCTCCCGTAGCAACGCCCCTCAGTATACATGTATCTCCCGTAGCAACGCTCCCCTCAGTACTACATGGTATCTTGGCACGCTCTTCCCGTAGCAACGCTCCCCTCAGTACTACATGTATCTCCCGTTAGCGGACCTCCCCTCAGTACTACATGTATCTCCCATAGCGATGGCTCCCTCAGTACTACTGGTATCTCTCATAGCGTGCTCCCCTCAGATTATATGGTATCTCTCATAGCGATGCATAGCTCAGTATTATATCGGTATCTCTCATACGATGCTCCCCTCAGTATTATATGGTATCTCCATAGCGATGCTCCCTCAGTACTACATGGTATCTCCCGTAGTGATGCTCCCCTCAGACTACATGGTAATCCCTCAGTACTACAGTTTGATGCTTCCCCTCAGACTACATGGTATCTCCGTAGTGATGCTCCCCTCAGTACTACATGTATCTCCCGTAGTGATGCTCCCTCAGTACTACATGGTATCTCCCATAGTGATGCTCCCCTCAGTACTATATGGCATCTCTCATAGCGATGCTCCCCTCAGTGCTATATGGTATCTCCTATAGTGATGCTCCCCTCAGTATTACATGTTATCTCTCATAGCGATGGTCCCCTCAGTATTATATGGTCTCTCAAGCGATGCTCCCCCAGTACTTACATGGTTCTCCCGTAGTACATTGTATCTCTCATAGCGATGCTCCCCTCAGTACTACATGGTATCTCCGTAGTGATGCTCCCCTCAGTATTATATGGTATCTCCCATAGATGCTTCCCTCAGTACCCTCCCATAGTGACCTCATTGGTATCTCTATAGCTTCCCCTCAGTAGTGATCTGCCCCCTCAGTATTATATGGTATCTCTCATAGCGATGCTCCCCTCAGTACACATGGTAATGCTCCCCTCGTTAGGTCTTGCTCCTCGTAGTTCATTGGGTATCTCCCATAGTGATGCTCCCCCCCTCAGTATTATATGGTATCTCTCATAGCGATGCTCCCCTCAGTGCTATATGGTATCTCCCATAGTGATGCTCCCCTCAGTACTACATGGTATCTCCCATAGTGATGGTTCCCTCTTTGCGCTGTACGGAATGAGTGGTGCTTAGAATGTATAGGCCCCGGGGAGATCCCTGCCCCTGACGGCCCTCCGCTCCCCTCACCAGACACACACACACACTATACGTTACCACCGCCTGTCTCGCAGCCACGTGACGTAACCCTCCGGGGAGCTCACACACTCTTACGGCGCTCTCTGCACCCCGCTGCTTGTTAGTCTCACTCTCCCGCGCTTCCCTCCTACAGCGCCCGCTCCCTGGGCCCCTTCGTATCTCACCGGTTCTTACAGCTCTCCTTGCTCCAGCAGCCCCGGCTACTGCACCGAAAACAAAGATGGAGGCGGGAAGGTGAAGTTTACGTCATATCCTGCCCTCCCCGGAACTACGTCACTATGGGAGGATAAAGGGCAGGAGCGATAAGGCAGTCGCCATTTTGCATGAGGGCAAGGGTTACTATAATAATTGTAATAAAGAGTTTATACATAGCTGCAAGGTGAGTTTTGTGTAAGTGACGGGAGGGGTAAGCGCCCTGGTACAAGGAGGCTCAAGAAGGGTATTTTGTAACGGAATCTGCCCTACACAAAGATGGCGGGGAGGAATCACCTGAAGAGACGTGCCCTGTACAAAGATGGTGGAGAGGACGTCACCTGAGGAGACTTTTCTTATACAAAGATGGTGGAGAGGACTTCATCTAAGGAACCTTGCCCTACACAAAAATGGTGGAGAGGACTTCATCTAAGAAACCTTGCCCTACACAAAGATGGTGGAGAGGCTGTCACCTGAGGAGCCTTGCCCTACACAAAGATGGTGGAGAGGATGTCACCTGAGGAGAATTGCCTTGTGCGAAGATTGTGGAGAGGACATCACCTGAGGAGAATTGCCTTGTACAATGATGGTGGAGAGGACGTCACCTGAAGAGATTTGCCCTGTACAAAGATGGCGGGGAGGACATCACCTGAAGAGATTTGCCCTGTGCGAAGATTGTGGAGAGGACATCACCTGAGGAGCCTTGCCCTACACAAAGATGGTGGAGAGGAAGTCATCTGAGGAACCTTGCCCTACACAAAGATGCTGGAGAGGATGTCACCTGAGGAGCCTTGCCCACTACACAAAGATGGTGGAGAGGATGTCACCTGAGGAGAATTGCCAGGTACAAAGATGGTGGAGAGGACGTCACCTGAGGAGACTTGCCCTGTACAAAGATGGTGGAGAGGACGTCACCTGCGGAGACTTGCCTTGTACAAAGATAGTGGAGAGCATGTCACTCGAGGAGAATTGCCCTGTACCGAGATGGTGGTTAGGACGTCACCTCAGGAGACTTGTCTTATACAAAGATGGTGAAGAGAACAGCACTTGAGGAGACTGGTCTTATGCAAAGATGGTGGAGAGGACATCTTCTGAGGAGACTTGTCTTATACAAAGATGGTGGAGAAGACGTCACCTGAGAAGTGCCCTATACAAAGATGGTGGAGAGGACATCACCTGAGGTGAATTGCCTTGTACGAAGATGGTGGAGAGGATGTCACCTGAAAATTGCTCTGTACAAAGATGGTGAAGAGGACATCACCTGAGGAGAATTGCCCTGTACAAAGATGGTGGAGACGACGTCACCTGAGAATTTCCCTGAACAAAGATGATGGAGAGGACGTCACCTGAGAAGTGCCCTGTACAAAGATGGTGGAGAGGACGTCACCTCAGGAGACTCGTCTTATGCAAAGATAGTGAAGAGGACATCACCTGAGGAGAATTGCCCTGTACAAGAGGGTGGAGAGGACGTCACCTGAGAATTGCCCCGTGTACCGAGATAGTGGAGAGGACGTCACCTGAGGAGAATTGGCCCTGTACCGAGATGGTGTAGAGGATGTCACCTGAGGAGCCTTGCCCTACACAAAGATGGTGGAGAGGATGTCACCTGAGGAGATTTGCCTTGTACAAAGATGGTGGGGAGGAAGTCACCTGAGAATTGCTCTGTACAAAGATGGTGGAGAGGACGTCACCTGAGAATTGCCCTGTACAAAGATGGTGGAGAGGAAGTCATCTGAGAATTGCTCTGTACAAAGATGGTGGAGAGGACGTCACCTGAGAATTGCCCTGTACAAAGATGGTGAAGAGGACATTACCTGAGGAGAATTGCCTTTTACAAAGATGGTGGAGAGGACATCACCTGAGAATTGCTCTGTACCGAGATGGTGGAGAGGACATCACCTGAGAATTGCTCTGTACCGAGATGGTGGAGGAGGACGTCACCTCAGGAGACTTGTCTTATGCAAAGTTGGTGAGAGGACATCACCTGAGGAGAATTGCGCTGTACAAAGATGGTGGAGAGGACGTCACCTGAGAATTGCTCTGTACAAAGATGGTGTAGAGGATGTCACCTGAGGAGCCTTGTCCTACACAAGATGGTGGAGAGGATGTCACCTGAGGAGAATTGCCTTGTACAAAGATGGTGGAGAGGACGTCACCTGAGAATTGCCCTGTACAAAGATGGACGTCACCTAAGGAGACTTGTCTTATGCAAAGATGGTGAAGAGGACATCACCTGAGGAGAATTGCCCTGTACAAAGATGGTGGAGAGGACGTCACCTGAGAATTGCCCTGTACCAAGATAGTGGAGAGGATGTCACCTGAGGAGAATTGCCCTGTGCCGAGATGGTGGAGAGGACATCACTTGAGAATTGCCCTGTACCGAGATGGTGTAGAGGATGTCACCTGAGGAGCCTTGCCCTACACCAGTGATTTTCAACCAGTGTGCCTCCAGCTGTTGCAAAACTACAACTCCCACCATGCCCTTCTGTAGGCTGATAGCTGTAGGCTGCCTGGGCATGATGGGAGTTGTAGTTTTGCAACAGCTGGAGGCACACTGGTTGAAAATCACTGCCCTACACAAAGATGGTGGAGAGGATGTCACCTGAGGAGAATTGCCTGTACAAAGATGGTGGAGAGGAAGTCACCTGAGAATTGCCTTGGGCAAAGATGGTGGAGAGGGCGTCACCTGAGAATTGCCCTGTGCAAAAATGGTGAGAGAGGACGTCACCTGAGAATTCGCCTGTACAAAGATGGTGAAGAGGACATCACCTGAGGAGAATGCCTGGTACAAAGATGGTGGAGAGGATTTCACCTGAGGAGCCTTGCCTTGTACAAAGATGGTGGAGAGGATGTCACCTGAGGAGACTTGTCTTATGCAAAGATGGTGAAGAGGACATCACCTGAGGAGAATTGCCCTGTACAAAGATGGTGGAGAGGACGTCACCTGAGAATTGCCCTGTGCAAAGATGGTGGAGAGGACGTCACCTGAGAATTGCTCTGTACAAAGATGGTGGGAGAGGAAGTCACCTGAGAATTGCCCTGTGCAAAGATGGTGGAGAGGACGTCACCTGAGAATTGCCCTGTACAAAGATGGTGGAGATGACGTCACCTGAGAATTGCCCTGTACAAAGATGGTGGAGATGACATCACCTGAGGAGCCTTGCCTTGTACAAAGATGGCGGGAGAGGATGTCACCTGAGGAGAATTGCCTTGTACAAAGATGGTGGAGAGGATGTCACCTGAGAATTGCCCTGTACCGAGATAGTGGAGAAGACGTCATTGAGGAGAATTGCCCTGTACCGAGATAGTGGAGAAGACATCATCTGAGGAGAATTGCCCTGTACCGAGATGGTGGGAGAAGACGTCATCTGAGGAGAATTGCCCTGTACCGAGATGGTGGAGAGGTCGTCACCTGAGGAGACTTGTCTTATGCAAAGATGGTGAAGAGGACATCACCTGAGGAGAATTGCCCGTACAAAGATGGTGGAGAGGACGTCACCTGAGAATTGCCCTGTACAAAGACGGTGGAGAGGATGTCACCTGAGAAGCCTTGCCCTACACAAAGATGGTGGAGAGGACGTCACCTGAGAAGTGCCCTGTACAGATGTACGGAGATGGTGGAGAGGACGTCACCTGAGAAGTGCCCTGTACAAAGACGGTGGAGAGGATGTCACCTGAGAAGCCTTGCCCTACACAAAGATGGTGGAGAGGACGTCACCTGAGAAGTGCCCTGTACCGAGATGGTGTAGAGGATGTCACCTGAGGAGCCTTGCCCTACACAAAGATGGTGGAGAGGGCGTCACCTGAGAAGTGCCTTGTACAGATGTACAGAGATGGTGGGGAGGACGTCACCTGAGAAATGCCCTGTACAGATGTACAGAGATGGTGGAGAGGACGTCACCTGAGAAGTGCCCTGTACAGATGTACAGAGATGGTGGGGAGGACGTCACCTGAGAAGTGCCCTGTACAGATGTACGGAGATGGTGGGGAGGACGTCACCTGAGAAGTGCCCTGTACCGAGATGGTGTAGAGGATGTCACCTGAGGAGCCTTGCCCTACACAAAGATGGTGGAGAGGGCGTCACCTGAGAAGTGCCTTGTACAGATGTACAGAGATGGTGGGGAGGACGTCACCTGAGAAGTGCCCTGTACAGATGTACAGAGATGGTGGGGAGGACGTCACCTGAGAAGTGCCCTGTACAGATGTACAGAGATGGTGGAGAGGACGTCACCTGAGAAGTGCCCTGTACAGATGTACAGAGATGGTGGAGAGGACGTCACCTGAAGAAGTGCCCTGTACAGATGTACAGAGATGGTGGAGAGGACGTCACTTGAGAAGTGCCCTGTTCTGAGATGGTATAGAGGATGTCACCTGAGGAGCCTTGCCCTACACAAAGATGGTGGAGAGGATGTCACCTGAGGAGCCTTGCCCTACACAAAGATGGTGGAGAGAACGTCACCTGAGAAGTGCCCTGTACAGATGTACAGAGATAATGGAGAGGACAGCTCTGCTGAGGACAGTACGGGAGTTATACGTGTTTTCTGAGGTAACCTCTGTGCAGGGTAACCCCACTCCTTAGTCCACCCCCCGGCAGTACCACGAGGGTGGCTGCTGAGGCCTGGTTCTGCTGAGGCCTGGTCCTGCTGAGGCCTGGTCCTGCTGAGGCCTGGTCCTGCTGAGGCCTGGTCTTGCTGAGGCCTGGTCCTGCTGAGGCCTGGTCCTGCTGAGGCCTGGTCCTGCTGAGGCCTGGTCTTGCTGAGGCCTGGTCTTGCTGAGGCCTGGTCTTGCTGAGGCCTGGTCCTGCTGAGGCCTGGTCTTGCTGAGGCCTGGTCTTGCTGAGGCCTGGTTCTGCTGAGGCCTGGTTCTGCTAAGGCCTGGTTCTGGTGGTGCCGCTGCTCTCCAGATAGAACCTTCTCACATTAGGGACTGATCATCAGCCATTTTATCAGCACTTCTGGAGACATTTCATCAGAGGCTGAAGCAAGATTGTGGTAGAGTCATAACCAGGTCACCTTCACAACCTCTGCTGGCTGTCAGTGAATAACAGGAATTGTTTACCTTACTTCTCACTCACAACATAGTGTGCTTGCTCTGGCGTTGCCATGGTAGCGCTGACACAACTTCCTGTCTGGTGACAGAGCAACATTCACGTGACAGGAAGTCCAAGCAATGTTAGCCTGTTGCCACAACAACCCCACAGCGAGCGCAATTCCCTCATGGTAGCAGGACATGTGCAGTGACCTCCCTTGTCTTTCTGCCTCTTCAGTTATGGGAGGAGTTTAATGCTACCGTGTGCCCTGACTCCGCCCTCTGTGATGACATCACTGAACTGAGGTAACTCATCACTGGTCACATGTATTAATCATGGTTGTTGCTCTTTGAAAGTACAACTCTCATTGGGCACCGGCTATTATGGTTTGCTGAGAGGCACAGTACAAAGGGGTTGTCACAATATGATTGGTTGCCAAGAGGAAGTGACGTGTGGAAGGGGAGGAGCTACCAGGAGTGATCACAGACAATATGTCTGACAGGAAGAAGAAACCGTATCGGAGCAGGGAGGTGACCGCCATCTGGTAGAAAAATAGCTTTATTGATCAGTACAGTTACAGCGCACACCACGAGCGGCCCACGCAGCGCGCAGGAGTGTGAGCCGGGACCGCGCAGTGCGCAGGAGTGTGAGCAGGGACGGCGCTGTCCACCATTAGTAGATACTGTACCGATTTATTTGGCGGACCGCCGGTCCTGTGGCGTACAGTCAAACGTTAGTCCATTAATCACATTCATTAACGCGGTTAGGGTAGCCCCGCCCCCTGCGCAGCTGCCATAAAGGAACACGTAAGAGGGCGGGGCCTGTATATGGCAGCATTTCTGTGGCAGTGTCGTCTATTCTGCTAAACCTGCTCATGTCCTCATGTCAGGTCCGAATACGGACAAAACCGGAGCGTGGAGGGGACGTCCACTGGTCACGCCCCCTTCTTCCGTTTCTTGGGGTGTCTCTGGTGCAGACTCCGCCTCCTCATCGTCACTCATCCAATTCCAGTACACGACACAACCGCAGGGTTCACAGCGCATTCCTAGATGACTGCATACGGGCGCTGAGCTCGGACAGCTGCTGCGGTGAGGCGAGTGCGCGCAGGAGGCGGTTCTCGTGCTCCAGGACTCCGTTCCTCTCCGTCAGCTCCTTAATCTGTTCCCTCAATGCCTCCACCTCCTCACGGACCGCGAACAGGAGGTGAGTCTTCACCAGGTCCTGGTGACGAAATAGCAGAGAGGTACAGGGGTGTAGTGTAAGGACGGTATAGGAATAGTAGATGCAGGAGGTGTAGTGTAGAGGAGTGTGTGTGAGGACGGTACAGAAATAGTAGATACAGGAGGTGTAGTGTAGAGGAGTGTGTGTGAGGACGGTACAGAAATAGTAGATACTGGAGGTGTAGTGTAGAGGAGTGTGTGTGAGGATGGTACAGGAATAGTAGATACTGGAGGTGTAGTGTAGAGGAGTGTGTGTGAGGACGGTACAGGAATAGTAGATACAGGAGGAGTGTAGTGTAGAGGAGTGTGTGTGAGACGGTACAGGAATAGTAGATACAGGGAGGTGTAGTGTAGAGGAGTGTGTGTGAGGACGGTACAGGAATAGTAGATACAGGAGGTTAGGTGAGAGGAGTGTGTGTGAGGACAGTACAGGAATAGTAGATACAGGAGGAGTGTAGTGTAGAGGAGTGTGTGTGAGGACAGTACAGGAATAGTAGATACAGGAGGTGTAGTGTAGAGGAGTGTGTGTGAGGACAGTAGACAGGAATAGTAGATACAGGAGGTGTAGTGTAGAGGAGTGTTGTGAGGACGTACAGAATGGTAGATACAGGAGGAGGTAGTGTAGACGTTGTGTGTGAGGACAGTACAGGAATGTAGTAAGGAGGAGTACAGGAATAGTAGATACAGGAGGTGTAGTGTAGAGGAGTGTGTGTGAGGACGTAAGGACAGTAGACAGGAGGTGTAGTGTAGAGGAGTGTGTGTGAGGACAGTACAGAATAGTAGATACAGGAGGTGTAGTGTAGAGGAGTGTGTGTGAGGACAGTACAGGAATAGTAGATACAGGAGTGTAGTGTAGAGAGTGTGTGTGAGAGTACAGGAATAGTAGATACAGGAGGAGTGTAGAGGGTGGTAATGAGGACGGTACAGAGGAGATACAGGAGATAGTAATACAGGAGGTGTAGTGTAGAGGAGTGTGTGAGGACGGTACAGGAATAGTAGATACAGAGGTGTAGTGTAGAGGAGTGTGTGTGAGGAGTACAGGAATAGTAGATACAGGAGGAGGTGTAGTGTAGAGGAGTGTGTGTGTGAGGACGGTACAGGAATAGTACAGGAGGTGTAGTGTAGAGGAGTGTGTGAGGACGTACAGGAATATAGATACAGTGTGTGTAAGTAGAGTGTGTGTGTGGAGGACAGTACAGGAATAGTAGTAGATACAGGAGGAGGTGTAGTGTAGTGTAGAGGAGTGTGTGAGGACGGTACAGGAATAGTAGATACAGGAGGTGTAGTGTAGAGGAGTGTGTGAGGACGGTACAGTAGAATAGTGTGAGATACAGGAGGTGTAGTGTAGAGAAGTGTGTGTGAGGACGGTACAGGAATAGTAGATACAGGAGGTGTAGTGTAGAGGAGTTGTGTGAGGACGGTACAGGAATAGTAGATACAGGAGGTGTAGTGTAGAGGAGTGTGTGTGAGGACAGTACAGGAATAGTAGATACAGGAGGTACAGGTGTAGTGTAGAGAGAGTGTGTGTGAGGACGGTACAGGAAAGTAGATACAGGAGGAGGTGTAGTGTAGAGGAGTGTGTGTGAGGACGGTACAGGAATAGTAGATACAGAGGGGTGTGTAGAGGAGTGTGTGTGAGGACGGTACAGGAATAGTAGATACTAGGAGGAGGTGAGGTGTAGTGTGTGTGAGGACGGTACAGGAATAGTAGTACAGGAGGAGGTGTAGTGTAGAGGAGGAGTGTGTGTAGGGACAGTGAGGACGGTACAGGAATAGTAGATACAGGAGGAGGTGTAGTGTAGAGGAGTGTGTGTGAGGACAGTACAGGAATAGTAGATAGAGGAGGTGTAGTGTAGTAGTAGAGGAGGTGTGTGTGAGGACGTGTGTGGAGGACGGTACAGGAATAGTAGATACAGGAGGTGTAGTGTAGAGGAGTGTGTTGAGACGGTAACAGGAATAGTAGATACAGGAGGTAGTGTAGAGGAGTGTGTGTGAGGACGGTACAGGAATAGTAGATACAGGAGGTGTAGTGTAGAGGAGTGTGTGTGAGGACGGTACAGGAATAGTAGATACAGGAGGTGTAGTGTAGAGGAGTGTGTGTGAGGACGGTACAGGAATAGTAGATACAGGAGGAGGTGTAGTGTAGAGGAGTGTGTGTGAGGACGTACAGGAATAGTAGATACAGGAGGTGTAGTGTAGAGGAGTGTGTGTGAGGACGGTACAGGAATAGTAGATAGTGTGTAGGAGGTGTAGTGTAGAGGAGTGTGTGTGAGGACAGTACAGGAATAGTAGATACAGGAGGAGGTGTAGTAGTGAGGAGTGTGTGTGAGGACGGTACAGGAATAGTAGATACAGGAGTGGTGTAGTGTAGAGGAGTGTGTGTGAGGACGGTACAGGAATAGTAGATACAGGAGGTGTAGGTAGAGGTGTGTGTGTGAGGACGGTACAGGAATAGTAATACAGGAGGAGGTGTAGTGTAGAGGAGTGTGTGTGAGGACAGTACAGGAATAGTAGATACAGAGGAGGTGTAGTGTAGAGGAGTGTGTGTGAGGACGGTACAGGAATAGTAGATACAGGAGGAGGTGTAGTGTAGAGGAGTGTGTGTGAGGACGGTAGTACAGGAATAGTAGATACAGGAGGTGTAGTGTAGAGGAGTGTGGTGAGGACGGTACAGGAATAGTAGATACAGGAGGTGTAGTGTAGAGGAGTGTGTGTGGGACGGTACAGGAAAGTAGATACAGGAGGGTGTAGTGTAGAGGAGTGTGTGTGAGGACGGTACAGGAATAGTAGATACAGGAGGGTGTAGTGTAGAGAAGTGTGTGTGAGGACAGTACAGGAATAGTAGATACAGGAGGTGTAGTGTAGAGGAGTGTGTGTGTGAGGACGGTACAGGAATAGTAGATACAGGAGGTGTAGTGTAGAGGGTGTGTGTGAGGACGTACAGGAATAGTGATACAGGAGAGTGTTAGTGTAGAGGAGTGTGTGTGAGGACAGTACAGGAATAGTAGATACAGGAGGAGGTGTAGTGTAGAGGAGTGTGTGTGAGGACGGTACAGGAATAGTAGATACAGGAGGAGTGTAGTGTAGAGGAGTGTGTGAGGACGGTACATGGAATAGTAGGATGTGTAGAGGAGTGTGTGTAGTGTGTAGGAGGAGTGTGTGTATTACAGGAATAGTAGATACAGGAGGTGTAGTGTAGAGGAGTGTGTGTGAGGACGGTACAGGAATAGTAGATAAGGAGGTGTAGTGTAGAGGAGGAGTGTGTACAGGAATAGTAGATACAGGAGGTGTAGTGTAGAGGAGTGTGTGTGAGGACGGTACAGGAATAGTAGATACAGGAGGTGTAGTGTAGAGGAGTGTGTGTGAGGACGGTACAGGAATAGTAGATACAGGAGGTGTAGTGTAGAGGAGTGTGTGTGAGGGAGGTACAGGAATAGTAGATACAGGAGGTGTAGTGTAGAGAGTGTGTGTGAGGACGGTACAGGAATAGTAGATACAGGAGGAGGTGTAGTGTAGAGGAGTGTGTGTGAGGAGACAGGAATAGTAGATACAGGAGTGTAGTGTAGAGAGTGTGTGTGAGGACAGTACAGGAATAGTAGATACAGGAGGTGTAGTGTAGAGGAGTGTGTGTGAGGACGGTACAGGAATAGTAGATACAGGAGGAGGTGTAGTGTAGAGAGAGTGTGTGTGAGGACAGTACAGGAATAGTTAGATACAGGAGGTGTAGTGTAGAGGAGTGTGTGTGAGGACGGTACAGGAATAGTAGATACAGGAGGTGTAGTGTAGAGGAGTGTGTGTGAGGACAGTACAGGAATAGTAGATACAGGAGGTGTAGTGTAGAGGAGTGTGTGTGAGGACGGTACAGGAATAGTAGATACAGGAGGTGTAGTGTAGAGGAGTGTGTGTGAGGACAGTACAGGAATAGTAGATACAGGAGGAGGTGTAGTGTAGAGGAGTGTGTGTGAGGACAGTACAGGAAGTAGTAGATACAGGAGGAGGTGTAGTGTAGAGGAGTGTGTGTGAGGACAGTACGGTGAGGACGGTACAGGAGGATAGTAGTGATACAGGAGGTGTAGTGTAGGAGTGTGTGTGAGGACGGTACAGGAATAGTAGATACAGAGAGAGGGTGTAGTGTAGAGGAGGAGTGTAGAGGAGTGTGTGTGAGGACGGTACAGGAATAGTAGATACAGGAGGTGTAGTGTAGAGGAGTGTGTGTGAGGACGGTACAGGAATAGTAGATACAGGAGGTGTAGTGTAGAGGAGTGTGTGTGAGGTACAGTACAGGACAATAGTAGATACAGGAGGTGTAGTGTAGAGGAGTGTGTGAGGACGGATACAGGAATAGTAGATACAGGAGGTGTAGTGTAGAGGAGTGTGTGTGAGGACAGTACAGGAATAGTAGATACAGGAGGTGTAGTGAGAGGAGTGTGTGTGAGACGGTACAGGAATAGTAGATACAGGAGGTGTAGTGTAGAGGAGTGTTGTGAGGACAGTACAGAATAGTGTAGTGTAGGAGTGTGTGTGAGACGGTACAGGAATAGTAGATACAGGAGGTGTAGTGTAAGAGAGTGTGTGTGAGGAGTACAGGAATAGTAGATACAGGAGGAGGTGTAGTGTAGAGGAGTGTGTGTGAGGACAGTACAGGAATAGTAGATACAGGAGGAGGTGTAGTGTAGAGAATGTGTGAGGACAGTACAGGATACAATAGTAGAGGAGGAGGAGGTGTAGTGTAGAGGAGTGTGTGTGAGGACGGTACAGGAATAGTAGATACAGGAGGTGTAGTGTAGAGGAGTGTGTGTGAGGACGTACAGGAATAGTAGATACAGGAGGTGTAGTGTAGAGGAGTGTGTGAGGACCAGGAATAGGTACAGAGTGAGTGTAGAGGAGTGTGTGAGGACAGTACAGAATAGTTACAGGAGGAGTGTAGTGTGGAGGAGGGTACAGGAATAGTAGATACAGGAGGTGTAGTGTAGAGGAGTGTGTGTGAGGAAGTACATAACGTAGTACAAAGGAGTGTAGAGAAGTGTGTGTGAGACAAGTACAGGAATAGTAGAGACGAGGAGGTGTAGTGAGAGGTGTGTGAGCGACGGTACAGAATAGAATACAGGAGGAGGAGGTGAGGTGAGGACTACAGGAATAGTAGATACAGGAGTGTAGTGTAGAGGAGTGTGTGAGGACGGTACAGAATAGTAGAAACAGGAGGGTGAGTGAGGGATGTGTGTGAGGACGGTACAGGAATAGTAAAACAGGAGGAGTGTGTGTAGGACGTAAGGAATAGTAGATACAGGAGGTGTAGTGTAGAGGAGTGTGTGAGGACGACAGGAATATAGATATAGGAGTGTAGTGTGGAGTGTAGAGGAATGTGTGAGGAGGTTAGTAGTAGTTAGAGAGGTGTAGGCAGTACAGGAATAGTAGATACAGGAGTGTGAGGATCAGGAATATAGATACAGAGGATAGTGTAGAGGACGGTAGGACAGGAATACGTAGATACAGGAGGTGTAGTGAGAGCGTGTGTGTAGGAAGAGAGTGTATAGGAGTACAGGAGGTGTAAGTAGAGGAGGTGTGTAGGACAGTACAGAATAGCAGAACAGGGAGTGTAGTGTAGAGGATGGTAGGAGGACAGAATAGTAGATACAGAGTGTAGTTAGAGGAGTGTGTGTGAGGACGTACGTACAGAGTGTATAGTAGGTAGGAGGTGAGGAGGATCGGACAGTACAGAATGTAGATACAGAGTGTATGTGAGGAGTGTGTGTGAGGACGTACAGAATAGTAGATACGGACGGTGTAGTGTAGAGGAGTGTGTGTAGGACAGTACAGGATAGTAGATACAGGAGGTAGTGTAGAGGAGTGTGTGTGAGGACGGTACAGGAATAGTATACAGGAGGTGTAGTAAAGGAGTGGTGTGTGAGACAGTACAGAATAGTAGATACAGGAGTGTAGTGTAAGAGGTGTGTGAGGACGTACAGGAATAGTAATACACAGAGGTGTAGCAGGATGTGTGTGAGGAGGTACAGGAATAGAGTACAGAGGAGTGTAGTGTAGAGGAGTGTGTGGAGGTGTGAGAATAGTAGACTTGACAGGAGGTGTAGTGTAGAGGAGTGTGTGATGTGAGGACGGTTACAGGAAGTAGATACAGGAGGTGTAGTGTAGAGGAGTGGTGTGTAGACGGTAATGATAGTAGTAGGATACAGGAAGGGGTAGGTGTAGAGAGTGTGTGAGGACGTACAGGAATAGTAGATACAGGAGTGTAGGTAGAGGAGTGTGTGGGAGGACGGTACAGAATAGTGATACAGAGAGAGTAGTGTAGAGGAGTGTGTGTTGAGGACAGTACAGAATATTAGATACAGAGATGTAGAGGAGTGTGTGTGAGGAGATACAGGAATAGGTTAGATACAGGAGGAGGTGTTAGTGTAGAGGAGTGTGTGTGATGGACGTACAGGAATAGTAGATACAGGAGGAGGGTGTAGTGTAGAGGAGTGTGTGTGAAAGTACAGGAATAGTAGATACAGAGTGTAGTTGTAGCAGCGTAGTGGATAGCTTATGAATAGCAGAGCTGAGTTACTCACCATAGCCTTTCGATCTTTGTCTATGGCCCCAGGCTGTTTGAGTGCGTTGGAGGACACAGAGGTGTTAGCTGGTGTAGCAGAGTGTGTGAATGTCGCACCTCACATTCACGCTCCTCTTAGTCTGTGGTAACAGGAGCCTTTTCTCCCTGTGTCATGTGATTGGCTCTAAAGGGGAACTCCTCCGCTGCGTATCTGGGTGCAGTGGGAGGTCCGCGGTGGAGGTGAGTGCGGTTTCGGCTGCGGTCACTTACCTGTCGCTGTCGTTTTCGTCTCCGATGCTGAGACGGATCGGGCCAGGAGCAGCCGCTCATTGAAGACGTCGGACACGGGTCGGCCGGGCCGCGGCTGTGCAGTGTTGAGCGCTGGCGCAGGACGCAGAAGGCAGAGACAGCTGTGCGAGGGAGGGAACATGACACAGTCACTGCGTACATGATTGGCTCTCACTAGTCACATGGTACATGCCGGGGGTCTCACCTGGGCTGCTGGCTCCATGTCTGTCACTGCAGCAAATATCGGGGCCCCTTGTGACCTGGGGCCCTGCTGTCCCTTGGCCCCGCTCCTGGAGAGAGCAGTAAGGGCTGCCGGAGACCGGGGAGTCCGGACCAGAGTGTCGGCGCCCGCCCTGTCTGACCCCCACCTCCGCTGTAGAAGTCCACACACGTCCAGCGCCCCTTGGTACCTGTGTCCCTCGCCAGGGGCCCTGGTCCAGCCGCACCAGACGGAAACGAGAGGTGGGTGACGAGGACCATTGGGTGGGACGAGAGCGCTCCGCAGTGGACTGGGGAGATCGGGAGGTCGGCTGGTAGTCATGTTTACACTGGTGATCTGGAACCGCTCGCTTCTTCCCTCCACATGATGGGGCGCTCCTGCGGAGAGTGTCAACACCACCACTGGACACTTATACTCACTCCTCCCGACTCTCTACATACAGATTATACTCTATTCCTCCCGACTCTA